>JBBBDQ010001273.1:0-165000 GCA_037127315.1 Ascarosepion bandense | reverse complement strand
GTTATTAAATAGAAAATTTTCTAAACGTATATTTATATATATTAGTCATCCACATAGAAGCCTGTTTCGCTGTATCACAGCTCATCAGTGTGGCTAGACATCCACTTGCTACCAGACGTGATCTAAACTAGACCGATTTGGTGTTAGTTAGAGTCCCTACTCCCTAAAACATACACTCATGAAATGAGAGATGAAGAGATTTTAGCGTCTTACATATATGCGATGTATACATACGCCAGTCACCGAGAGAACTCAATTCATTAATGAAGAATAATGCGTAAATCGCAGAGTCGTAACTGTTTTTAAAATTTTCCTCTCCGGAGGAAAATTTATATATATATATATATATATATATATATATATATATATATATATATAATTTGTTTAAGCATATATGTATACATCTGTTTAAGGATATATATATAGATATAGATATAGATATATATATATATACCTAGAAAGAGGGGGAAAAGAGATATAGTATATTAAAGTGTCCGAATTGAATATATATATATATATATATATATATATATATATATATATATATATAATTTTGGAGCACTTTATCTTACTGCTATATTTTTTGTCTTGAAATGTTTAAAGACTTTTTCTTCAACATTCGTAACTTGTTCACTCATCTGTCGATCCTCGTTAGTGAGTTGATATTTTTCCTCTAACCCTCACACCAAATGAAAACCGCTCGCAGACGCGGCCTTTTCACATTTCCCGCCTCTTTTTCTTATCGTTAATTAATCAAATGAAAAATGAAAGCAGTAGATAGAAATGTCGGCCTTCTGTCATTTCTTCAAACCAGATAGACATACACGCTAATCTCTACCAACAGTTCCGGAAACAAGCTTACGTCTGTATGCCAAACGTAGATATCCAGAAAAGGGAGGTCTTTCAAACATTCATATATATATAATCGCTTCACCCAAAGCAAGACAGAACTGCCAGTGGTGTGCAAGGAATTACAGTGAGAGAAAAAAAACAGAAACAAAGTACAGGGGATGTCGAAGAAAGGATGACGAAAAGATGGGAATCATGGAGATAGAATATTGCAATTGATGTTGCACTTAAACTCTTGGAGATTGTTGCTACCAGAGAAGCAGGTATGTAGAAGAAAATTCCACAGGCGGAATGTGCGAGAAAAGAATCTATGAAATAGAAGTGGTGGTTACATTTGACTGTATTGACTGTAAATGGGTGGGACCGAGATGCCAATCTAGTAGCACGAGTAAATTCATATGGTCAGGGCAGCGGAGAAGGAAGCTTGTCAGAGGAGAAGCAATGGATTTTGTTGAGAATAGACATTGTCTGAATAGCAGGAGCACCCGATCAGATATGCCAACAGTAATGAATATACAGCTGAATGGTAGATTTATAAGTGTACAAGATGGATAACATTTTGATGGTTCAAGCAGAACAAGAGAGTAACTAATATCGTTACTATGGCACACGGAAGTGGAAGTGCGGAGGGTCGGTAAAGGAGAATCGGGTAGATGTGAGAAATACATACTTTCGCCTTCTTTAAGAAAAAAATTCTTCTAGGACCACAGATGAACTTGGTCTTCTCCTGCATCTCCGAACATTAAATTTCCGAGAGGTGATTGGGATGGAACCAGATTCCCAACCGACAGACTCATGAGTATCGGCGGAGTACCTGGCCGAGGTGGTAGCACAAGATAGAAAAATTCCACATAGGAGCGGATTCGTCCTTAACTTGCGAAGGAAAGTTTTCAACGTAAGAACGTGCAACAAAAACGAAAGCGAGAAACCTAGGTGAATGGAACGAGATGATACAAAAGGCTCCAAAAGAAGTTCATTCAATTCCACCAGAGCACCAGGAGACGCATACCGAAGTTGGATCCAGATGCGAATAGTACGGTCCAAAACCGACGGCCAAAATTAGAGACTCCAGAAATCAATGGTCAATCCCATCCTTGGAAGGATCTAAATTGATCAGCGCGGCTTCACTGTCGACTTGCCCGATGATCAAGCGTACCACATGAACGTTGTCCTGAATAATTCTACCCTGTTCAGAACCAATTAGACAAGATAAGACAGCCTGCATGCGCCTGATATGATTTTGGCTAAAGTCTTTAACTCTGTGTTTAACACAGTTACCTATCCCATTCCCACCGTTCTTGACTTTTGTAGTGATCACATTCTTAGTGGAGCGTTGAGGTGTAGACTCTTGCTTCATCCAGTTTTTGTAAATCAGTTCCAGCAAAAGAACTCATAGTAGACAGGCGTGGGCAATATCACGTTTCACTTGAAATAAACCTTTCTTATGATGATTCTTTGAGGTTTCATCCCCAGAGACGTCAAAGTTTTATTAACAGTATCTTTTGTGGAGTAACAACTTTTGCACGAACGCTTGTCGACCACAAAGACAAACACAATTATTTTATCAAACTTCTGTAGCCCTTCGAGAGCCCATCTTCTTTGATAAAACGTGCGTAGCTCTTGGTTTTCTCGAAAGACTCCGTGATGCTGATGATACACTAGGTTGAAGACTTCCTGTGTGAAGGTGATTCCCCAGCCACTACATTTTTACTATTGTTGTTGCTGGTCTCAAAACATATCTGCTTTCATAGCTTTCTAATTTGTTTTTCCATATATTTCTTTTCAGTGAGGTCTTCATTTTTGTTTATGACTACAATCTCAACAGCCACTGTTGATTGAGGTTTTATCGAGAGGGTGGGTTCTTAGACCCAAACAGATCTTTTTTAATTGTCCGATATTTTTCGGCAATTTTTGAAAATGCTTTTTTTTAAATTCCTCTTATAAAAAATAGAATTTGCTTCTAAAGTAAAATATTTATGAAATGAAAAAATAACAAAATAAATAATAATCTTAAACAAATACAGAGCAAAACAAATTTTACGAAACAAACGAAAAATACAGAAAAATGACTGACACAAGCTAATTTAACAAACAGATGATAAGTGAAAACTAAAATATTTTTTTAATTCTACAAAAAGAAGGAAAATAATAAATTTCACAAACAGAAACAAAAAGACAACGGAAAAAACGCTTGACATGTAAACTAAAAAGAATAAATCACTCTGACACAATTAAATAAAAAAACAAAATTAAATCAAGCAACATAAAAGGTTTTCTACTTTTTAAAATTAGAAACGTAAAATAAAACAAATTATGAAAACAAAGTTATGAAGACAAAACACTACAAAGAAAAAGAAAAATAAACGTGTAAAAAATAACAAGTCTTACCAAAACAAAATGGTAGACGTAACACGAAAATATAACAAAGAGATTAAACAGAAATGGAAATGTATCACGTAGAAAATTAAACTACAAGGCTTTTGCTTTTAAATTGAAATGAACTTAAAGCCAGGCAATGATTAAAAATAAAATAAAAAACGAAAATAATGTCCATGAAAAATAAGTCAAAACTAAAATTAGAGTCGAAAGAGGGTGAAAACTGTAAAGAGAAAATTCAGATTTTTCACAAAAATCAGTAAGTAAAATGTAAAAACAAAATCTAAAATTAAACTTATTGAAAAATCAAACGTTCTTCAAGTACAAATAATCCAAATTTCCAAACGGAAGAGCGAGAAAATCTCGCTAGGTACCTGACGAAATTTGAACTGATTCGTAGTAAAAAGACAATCTAGACTGACTCCAACGGTTACCCATGCCTCCAAACTGAGAAAAGAATTGATACAAAGTTGGATTTAATGTGGGGTACTCGAGTTCTTGCACTTGAGCGAAGAGTCAAAATTTACTCAGCCGAGTCATGCCCTCTCCGAATATAGAAAGCTTGACAGTTCCGTGCCAAACAGCAGACTACCTGACTTCAACAGGCTGGTATTTACTAATGTATCTTCATTGAGAACAGATGCGACACAAGGTCTGGTTTAACGTGGGGAACCCGAGCACTTTCACTCGGGATAAGGTAAAAGTTTTCCCAGTCCTAGGATACGTGAGATCGGGCACAAATCTTGCCTATTTCTTTTTGGTCGATTCTCTGTCCGTAGATGAAGCCCCGGCTGAGTCGAACTCTGCCTGAAGGATGACAGCTTGTCTATTTTTCTCAGCCGAGTCTCAATCAGTATCCGGTCATTCTTCACCCGAAGACAGAGCGATTGACAGTTCCGAGGCAGACAGTAGACTGCCTGAGAGCTTGTTTTTTCTAGATTAAATGAACTTCTTTATTTATCCGTCTAAACTAATTTATTTAGTCTCTAGCAGGGTATTATTTGCTCCACAACAGTAATACACAATAGAATATGAGACACATTAATAATTTGGCAGGTGGTACTATCTAATACCATTTAAATTATCCAAAAAACTAATAATATTCAATATTTAAGAAAACTAATAATTATGCAATATTGATAATATTCAATGTTGATATTTAATATTTGATAAAGCCAATAATTGTAAATATTTTAGAAAACTAATGATATTCAATATTTGTTAAAGCTAACAATATCCAATATTTAGTAAAATTAATAACATTCAGTAAAACTAATAATAATATTTAAGAAAATTAATGATATTTAATATTTAGTAAAACGAATAATATTCAATATATGGTAAAAGCAATAATATTAAATAATGCAAACATCTAATACTATTCAATATTTAAGAAAACTAGCAATACTCAATACTGAGGGAAACTAATAATATTCAATATTTTTGTACTAATGATAGTCAGTATATGAGAAATTAAAAGCAATTGTTTCGGAGAACCATATTTAGGAACACTGTTAGTATTCAATATGTGGGAAAGTCAGTAATATTCAATATTTGGAAAAAATAAAAAAATATTTAATATTTTGGAAATCAAAAACAAATATTCACTAAAACGATATTTTAGAAAGCTGAAACTATTTAACATTTGACAAAAGTTATAATATTCAACTAAAAACATTCAATGTAAACGAACTGACCTGGCCCTAAAGGTGGAGATTATAAAGATGGTTAATTTTCTGAGATGTGGCATAAAGCCGATAGTATGGGGTACCCAGTGAGGATCGGACTCACTACTCAGTTGTGACAGGTTCTAGCGAGACAAACTTGCTAACTATTACACCACGTCGAGGTGCCCTAGTTTATAAAGGTGGTACTGTACTTCTTAACTCTTTGTAGATATTAATATAGACTACATGTACCCAAACAACGACAGGTTATTTCATCAGCATAATGCATGGGTACAAGTGATGACGCAAGTGTGACATAATATTCAAAGAAGTAATTATGGCAGCCATAACATGTGGAAAAGTATTTAAAAGTGGGTTAAATCATGAAACGTCGTAAATCCGATATTTCAATGTGATACAATCTAAGACAAGAGAAGCATAATCAAATTTCTAGTAGAAAATAATACAATAAACGTCGACTTAAAGCCGTATTTACAGTAACAAATCACGTGTCGAGCTAAATCTTATATTCAATGTCGTATAAGTCAACAAATTCACATTAGAAAATGATACAGTATAATAAATGTCCGCCTGTGTCGAACTTTATTTACCCTTTCTTTTAACTCGTCGTTTCTTCTTTAATCTTGTCCTTTGCTGATCAATTTTTCTTTCTATTTGCCTGACTTTCATTCATTCGATTCTTCCATCTTCGCTTGATTGTTTTTCTCTTGTCTTCTTTTGTCGGTCTGCAGATTTTAAGTCCCATTGATCGGTTCAAGCATCGTGATAGATTTTGTCTCCGACTAACGATCACGTAATCTTTTTGGGATACCTTTTTTCTACTTCTTCTTAACTCTTCTCAAGCAATCTTCGTCAATTTAGAATGCATAATAATGAGAAAAAAATGGGCCTCAGTTCACTTGATAACGGGAAAGAAGCTTTGACTTAAAGAGAATAGTGAAAAGGGAGAAAGACACACAGACAGAAAGGGGGTGCAGAAATGAACAAATGAAAAAATGAAACAGAAGTAAAAGAAAAAAGACAAAAAGAAGCCAAAGGATTTTGAATAAGAAGGAAATGAGAGAAAAAAATAGGAAAACGTTAAAGAAAGAGAAAGAGATTAATGTGAGGCAAAAGAAAATGAAATACGAAGGAAAAAACAAAAAGGAAGAAAAAGACGGGCCATGTTGCTATTTTCTGCTAAAAATTTACTCAGATAACTCTTTTCTTCTTTTTCAGTTTTCTACATCACCCCACTCCCCAAGTTCGCTCTGGCTCCATATTTCCTTGCCAATTGCTTTCTAAATGCTGCCTGCACAATGTCAGTCAGTCGCCATTAAAGTTTTTGAGACGCTTAACTAAAGGTTTAATTCCCGCCATTGGGTGATTATGGCGGGCCTTATCTGAAATTACCAGTCGCCAGGGAGACAAAAAGTTCTTTTTAAGCTCGAGGCTGAGTATGGGATTTAAAAGTTATAATAAAATATGACATCGTCAAATTCAAAATATATTTTGGGATAAGAAACTCTATTTTGAACACTAACATATAAAACAAGACCGATACATATAAACAACACTATTTTCTAACTTTTCACTTTGTGGATGTGCGTTGTGGTATAATGGATATCAGCTTGCAATGAGAAATCGGTAGAGCCGAGTTCGAGTTCCAGCCAAATTCGTTTCGTATTTGTCTATATTTCTGAGATGAGGTAGTATTTACATTATTCAGACTATTGTCCTAATCTTTGTTGCTATTTGTACGACGTTTCGGCCGTTGTACGCTCCGGCCTTCTTTAGGTGCTAGAAATTTTGAACCGAGCCCTTTCTTACAATCACTGGGGTATATGAACTCCATTCCCTGCGTAGTTGTACCTCTTTTGGTAGTCATGAATTATCTCCCACTAACCATGTAAGTTATTTTGTTCACTCACATGGCCCAGTGAATTAACCCAATGAGTTGTGAGTTTAATACCAGGCTACAGCAATGGTGAACAATTAATTTACAGGCTTAGAGGAAGATAACTCATGATTAACAAAAGAGGCCCTACTACGCAAGAAATAAAGTTCATATACCCAGTGATTGTAATAAAGGGTTTAGTTCGAAATTCCTAGCACCTGAAGAAGGCATCGGCGTACGACGGCTGAAACGTCGTACACATAGCAACAAAGATTAGGACAATAGTCCGAATAATGCAAATACTACGAATTCGTTTCACTCACTTGCGCATAAATATCCATAGAAAGGTTGTAAATCCATCTCTTTTTCCTCTTGCTATGGGTTGAATAGCAGAGCAGATATCAGAATAGGACTTGTTTGGCAACCAGTCTACCGCAGAAAGTAATAGCAAACTACTGCACGAAAATCTTCTGCCTAATCAGTCGTAGCTCATATGAGTGTATCACATATGGCAATTAACTGACTGAAGCTTAGTTTGGTTTGCTATATAGCACCTAGCGAAGATCGAACTAACTACATACTGGTGATGCTCAACCAGATAAGCACGTTAACTATTACATCACTCCAAGACGTCCAGTTTTATTTCCTGAAGTTAGCTTACTTTAGAAAAAGGCCACTATTACAGAGCAACAAGTTAGAATTGAACTCATTACTCAGTAGTAATTTAAAATGTACAATCCACCCATTTTTATATAACACAGCAGTGAAAGATGTTCCGGAGACGAAGTCCAAGAATATTTCCAGCAACGGCATCATCCATTAATACTCAAATACCTTGCTGGTATGTTTCATTGATCATAAAGAGACAGTTATTACCATAAAAATGCCAATCAACATGATTATTTGGAAGGGTTAAAAGGGTTACGAGAATACGTCTGTGGGAAAAGACTTAAATTCTGGATTATCCCTTCCCCATGAAGCATTGGAATACTTCTTGTCTAAAGACCACTTTATAAAAATGGGTCATGCATCTTATTCACCAGGCATAACCACTGATATATTTGGTTATTTCCAGAACTAAAAAAGCCATTGAAAGGACAAAGCTTTATTAGCGTTCCTGATATCTAGCCAAACACAACATACCAGTACAAGGTGTTCCAAAGACAAGATTCAAGAATATTAGAATATTACCAGCCACGGCACCATACACTCTCATGAAATACTTTCAAATACTTTGAACATGACAGCATTCAATAGTGACCAGGTTTGCAAACAGAGCCCTTGCAGTAATTAAATTATCTCACCTTATATACACACACACACACACACACACACACACACACACACACACGCACACACACACATATATATATATATGCACAACAAATTTTGTAGTTGTAAATCAAACAGATTTCCACTCATGAAATATAAGCAACTCATTAATTTCAAAATCACTTTTTGGTATTAACAGTCAACTAGACAGCTGCGTTATTACTTAACCCTAAGGAGTTTATTTAGTTCAAGTCAATGAGTATGAGCACTTAGTGAGGATTAAACTCAATAACAATGGCCAATCAAACTAACACGCAATCCATTACTTAACACAGAGATGGTTAGATTAGCACAAAGCCAAAAGTATGGGCACAAAGTGAGAATCAATCTTTCTACTCAATAGACAAGCATATTAGCCATTTATTACACCGCTATAAGGTGCCCGATAACGCAAACTTGGGTGACTTGACTCCGTGATCTTTCTTATTGCAGATATACCCACAAACGTTACATATATACAATGTGTGACAATTTAATTATCGTAATGGCAACAGCGTGTTACCAGGGTCAGACATTATTTATACCCGAGGAAGTTCAAGCATGTTCCAACATTTTTTAGACAAAGATTAGCTGAGATGTTTGTTGCCATACAGTAGAGGAAGTTGTACGTGTTCATGTCATAACTTTTAACGGAAAATGAGTGAAAGTAATCTGGAGCAGATCAAGTTTTCGGTGACGATTTTTACAAACGTCAATGAAAACTTAGCTTACCTGAAACTGGCTCACGGTGAATTTGAGTATTTAAATACCACACTGGAACAAAACACCAGATCAGGCAATTGTAAACAAAGAATTCACCTTGATTAAAAATAAAAACACACTTGTTATCCCCATGCTTGTGTTCAGGTCCGGTGTAAGAATCTTGGGACCCAATCGATGATAGGGGACCCCACTGAATCGATGATCTACTCTACTATATCTCAGTTTTCATAAACTAGTATTCATATAACATACAAATTTTATTCTAACCTAATCATGTACAATAATGGAGCATAGGCGATGCAGGTGAACAATTCAACTGGAATAATGTCAAAATAAATACAATGCATCTAGATACAAATTAGAGACATGTCATAATAGATCATTCTATCTTAAATAAATAAACAATATTTTGCGGCAATTCTTTACATCAACTTATGATTTTTGTTAAAACTTTAAATATTTTAATACATTCAACATTATGAATAAAAAATAGTGAATTTTATATAGTTTTTTCAAGACTTAGCATAAGCAAAACAAATTCACAGATTTTCATGAAGAAAAAATACCCTAGAATTACGTCATAATCCAAGAAAACTTTTCAGCCATCAATCATGAGTAGAGCTTAGTTTAAATTTTTGAAGTATACAAATGTTAGTAAAAGATAAAAGCAAATGTTCAGAAGATAGCGAAGCCCACAAAAAACTACCGAAGGCAATCAATCCGTAGTCCCCACAGACCCTGCTTGTGTGTTTCTTTGATCATAAGAAGATAGTTATAACCATAACAATGCCAATCAACATGTTTATTTGGAAGGCTTAAAGGGTTACGAGTATCCGTTTCGGCGAAAAACTTGAATTCTTGCCTGACAAGTGGAATATCCCTTCCCCATGAAGTATTGGGATATTTCTTGGCTAAAGATGTCTTTATAAAAATGGGTCATGCATCTTATTCACCAGACTTAACCCTTGATATATTTGGATATTTCCAGAACTGAATTAAAAACATTGAAAGGACAAAGCTTTACTGACGTCGTTGATATCTAGTAAATATAACACACCAGTGAAAGGTGTTCTGGAGACGACGTCTACGTTATTTGCAGCAATGGCACCATCCACTCTCATGAAATACTTTGAACATGAAAGCATCCAAGAATGACCAGGTTAGCAAAACTTTCTTTCACAGAGCTCTACCACTAATTAAATTAACACACCTTATATATATATATATATTCAACAGATTTTGTCGTTGTAACTTAAATGATTTTCTATTCAATCAAATGTAATAATCAACCCATTAATTTCTAAATCAAGAATTTGGTTAATTTATATATTGTTTAATTGGACAGTAATTTCTCCTTTATACTTGTTTCATTAAAAACGACTGACAAGTTACTGTGATTGATCTTTTTATTTAATTTTTCATGTTTTCGTTTTAAGTGCTTTCATTTCTGAACATAAACTGTGTAAAAATTGTTAAAATTTCTGCTATTCTATTAGTTATTATGAAGGGTGTTTTTTCATGAGTATTTTTATCTTTTTATGAGTACTTATATATATATATATATATATATATATATATATATATATATATATATATAGTCACCTCCAAAAGTATTTCAAAACCATTCGTTTCATTTTTTTTTTTGTTTTGTTTTTGGGGTTTTGTGGATTTTTTGTTTGTTTGTTTGTTTGTTTGTTTGTTTGTTTGTTTGTTTGTTTGTTTGTTTGTTTGTTTGTTTGTTCACTGAAGACATTTGGGCTTAAGATTAAAAGATGGATATGAGACAAGAGTTCAGATTTTCTTAGTATTTAAAATTAGATGTGTTAAACAGCTTAAGACATACCACCTTTTGTATCAGGTCACGCAAATTTTAGGTGAAAAAAGGTAAAGGACCAGATAATCTTATAGTAAACAACATTAAATATTTGGTTGCATAATTTCTTGCAATAAATGCATCATGCCTGCAACCCACTGACGTTGCTAAAGCGCTGCATTTTTCATTTGTGATGCTTTTCCAGACTTAAACGCAACCAATTCGAGTTCTTGTTTGTTTCGAAGGGTTTCTTCCATCAAGAGATGAAATGCATGCTCTACTGGAATATGATCTGATGATTGACTTAGTCTGAAAATGTCCGCTTTTTCCCCTGATGAAGTACTTAGTTGTATTGGCAGTATGTTTAGGCTATTGTCTTGCTGCATGATAAACATCCACCTGATTAGTTTAAATGCATTTCTCCGTAAATTGGCAAGTAAAATGTTTCTGTAGACTTCTGAATTCATTCTGCTATGAGCATCAATAGTTACATCATTAATAAATATGAATGAGCCTGTTCCGGAAGCAACTATGCACGCCCAAGCCAAGGCACAGCCTCCACCATGCTTCACAGATGAGCTTGTATGCTTTGAATCATAAACATATCCTTTCTTTTTCTACACTTTGGACTTTCCATCACTTTAGTAGAGATTAATCTTGGTTTCAACAGTTCATAAATGTTCTTCAAGAACTTTTGTGATTCATTTCTGTACATACTTGAAAATCCCAATCTAATTTCACATTTTTACTGCTGATGATTGGTTTGCATCTTGTATTATGGCGTCTATATTTCTGCTCTCAAAGTCTTCTTTGAACAGTGGATTGCAAAACCTTCACTCATACACCCTGGAGATGATATCACTCACTGTTGTTTTGGAGAGTTTTCCTCGCAGCTTTCACAATATTTCTGCCATCAACTGTTGTTGTTTCCTTGGACGTCCTTTCCTATGTCTTTTGCTCAGTACACTAGGAGTTTCTTTCTTTTTCGGAACATTCCAAATAGTTGTGTTGATTATACCAAATGATTTTCCAATGGCTTTTATCAAAATCTTTTTCTCAACTTCTAACTTGCTTGCTTTTCTCCCTATATACAGTTCTCTTGTCTTCATGCTGGCTTATCCATTTTAACAAGAAGCGCAGTCATTACAGCTGAAACACAAAACTAAAACCAAGAGTAGTCATTCAGAGATATTTAATGTTCACACAATCAAGCTAAATGCAACACCAGTGCAACAAGAAATACCTGTCAGTAATACGTTCCAGTAGTTTGGCTCACTTGAAAAGTGGGTGGGTTCAAACAAAAGGTGGTATGTCCTAAGTTGTTTAACACATGTAAACATAAATATCAGGAAATAAAAACTGAAACTGTGAAATATTGATTCATATTCATCTTATGATTTTAGACTCAATGTCTCCAGTGAACAAAAACAAACAAATTGGTCTTGCTGTTACAACACTTTTAAAGGGGACTATATATATATATATATATATATGTGTGTGTGTGTGTGTGTGTGTGTGTGTGTGTGTGTGTGTATATATATATATATATATATATATATATATATATATATAAAGAGGTAGACATGTGTGGATATAGGAATCAATAGTGCATGGTGATTGTCATTTTCACGCCTACATGAGAATTTCAAACCAATACCTCTAAACACACTGTCTCCAATACGAAGCACTCTTCTCCTATAAATCGACCATATTGAAAACAATATATATATACATATGTGTTTGTGTGCGCGTGGATATGCAAGTTATATTATCCAAAAGACTACAAGGTCTGATAAAAAAAATATTGGGAGTTGCACTATAAAAAACAACACATTTCTGCATTAAACTCCTTCGAAATAGTCCCCATCTGAAGCCAGACACTCCACCTAAAGTCATTTCCATTAATGGAAGCATTCTTGAACTTCTTTTGGTGGGAGATAGCTTCTCCGTCGCATTCCTCTTGTTTCTTTCAAGTGGTATTTCTTTTATCTGAAAAGTAAAATGTCTTAAGGGGCGAGATCTAGGGAATGTAATGATTTCCGGAATTGAAGAACGTCTGAAAAACCCATGATCGAAGAACAGCTGAAAAACCCATGATCGCTAATGGAACCTTTTCTGGTATGGTGAGATGACCACACTCTACACACATTCCTTCCAAGCACTGCTACAAACAACAGAAGTGACCGAGAGCGTTTTAACTTAGAGTGTATGCGCTACAAAGTTGAAAGTCAATACCTGCCAAAAGACTTCAATCTGCGTAATTAAGGTCCTTTAACATAGCAAAAGATAGATACCTTTTGATCAGACCGCGCAATGTTGCATGAAGATTATGTCTGTGATAGGGCGTGCATAAATTTTGATTTAATCTTGTTATAAGTGTTTAAGTAGCAGTGCTTGAAACAGATCAATTTTGGGATTGTCGAATGGAAATTGAACACAACTGATCATGTGAGATTTGCTTCTTATGTACTTCTCTCTGCCAATTTGCCGCCATCTTGTCATTATATATAAAATTCAAACTTTAAAAAACTAATTACCATCAATGTATCATCACGCATTCCATAAAATATTTGGATCTTTTTTAAGCTTAAAAATACATTTTTCAAACTATCCTGCTTTTTTACAAATTAACCAAATGGATTCCATCGTGTCAGAATTAACTTCATCCAAATTATGAATGTTAGCAGACAAGTTATTTAATTATTTTTTTCGTTGGTTAAATTTCATTAAATATCAGGAGTCATAGATCAAATCCTTTTTTACTTAACCAGGATAAAATCTCACAATCTATACTATAAAAATTAAAAATCTGTTTGTGAACATGTTTGAATGTTACAATAATACAGCAAAAATGGCTCATCGTATCGAGATAATTTATCAGCGTGGGGCCTTAAAGATGTCAAGAAACATGAAGTATAGAGCAATTTTTAGTCATAGTTGCATCTTAATAATAACATAATGTTTGCACTCCGATTTGCTTAGCCCGATAACCTTCTTCTTTTTCTATGTGCCATGTTCCTTCAGGACGTAAGCGATCATAGCCTTCCCCACTTCCCTATCCCTTGTAGTTCTTAACACTCCTTCTGTTTCTCCTCCCAAACCCTGCTCGGCCATCGATTTGTCTCTCCCTTTCTCTATCCATCCCACAAGTATCAGATTCTCAAAGTCTTCCTTCCACATTACGCCAGAAACTTCAGCTGTCTTTTCCTGATGTTAAGTATAAGTTTCCTTTTCGTTTCCATCCTCTCCAAAACCTCATCGTTGCTCACATGTTCCGTTTATGGTATCCTAAGCATCATTCTGTAGAACCACATTTTGATTGCTTCCAGTCTTCTCCTCATCTTGATGAGATTGTCCAGCATTCACTGCCATATTAAAGGACAGACATCACATAGCAATCCAGTACTCTCTTCTTTGTTTCCGTCGAAACATTCTACTCAGCTTCTGAAATGTATCCTTGGTCATGCCAATGCGCCTTCGGATCTCAGTGTCGCACGTACCGTTCTGTATTAGAATACTTCCCACGTCTAAATTTTGCATATTTGCGCGTTGAAAAAGCTGAAAAAAAACCGTCATATCAATAATGGAATAATAGATCGAAGATTTATCAAACATTTGGCTCTGATGAAAGTTTCGATGTAAAACTCTTCAGTGGGTTAATCAGACCAGTCACTTGAATTTAATTTACTTTTTGAATATTGTATTAGTTAACTATTGAGCGCTTTTTGGCAAAAGTTCTGATTAGTTGAAAAAACACATAAAATTCTCATAATTTTTCAGTTGTATTTTTATTATTATTTAAATAATTATACATTTTATGAATAAGAAATGATTAGATATTCAGAGATCTTTATTAGAATATTATGTTATTTATCAAAATTTTTAAGCTTATTTAAAGCCAGAAAATAGTTTTCGATTATTTGAATTTTTTGAGATAATGATTTTACTGATACAGGCCCTATTATTTAACCCATATCTAGAGAACAGGTAACTTTATACCTTTCCTAATGTTATTTACGTATAAGTGAATATAAGAAACCCAACTAGAATTAGAACTCGGCTCTTCGATTTTCAAATCCGAGACATTATCACTTAAACCACGTGTACATCCATGGTTACATCTCCTGATATTCCCAAGTGGTCACCCATTTAGATACTGACCAGCTTCAATGTTGCTCGACTTCGGTGATCAGACGCGAACCGGTGTTTCGACGTCATCGCGTCCTTAGCCGGCTTTGAACATACATGAGATTACATTTAAGAATAAACATAAGATTTTAGTGAAAATTAAGCGGTATTTGATCAAACAGATCAGTCTTTTTTTTTCTACTTCAATGTTTCCCCTGTCTCGCCAACCATTTAATTCATCTCTGGATACCACTCCACCAGAAAATAACGAATGTCATTTTTTATCGATTTTATTTTTTGTGGAAGCTATGTCATGATGTAAAGTTTCTCACCACACTTTTTTGAACAGCACTTTGTATGCCTTTGTTACATGTGACTAATGACGTCAGTAAATAGCTCATATAACTTCGACAATTGTAGAAGTGTTGAATTGCATTCTCTCTCTTTCTCTTCTTTCACATGACTACAATCACGTAGAGTACGGTAGATTTTCAATTACACTAAATATTGCTTTCTAACCAAACATTCCAACATAAACCAACCTCTCCCGTAGATGCAGTTAAAATTAGCAAACCACTAGCGCGAATTCTTTCTCTAATTCTCACTTCTATATTTCCAAGCACACACGCGCGAACAACGACGGCTACGCTTACAAACACATACTATTTAATTTGATTGCAATGTCTACCGCCACGTCTTGCTCTCTCTTTTAAATCCTTTCTTTCTCTCCTTTTTATTCTTTTGCAATGTTTACTGCCGAGTCTTTCTTTGTCTTTTTTCTTCTCTTTTTCTTCCCCCTCTCTCTCTAATCCTCCCTCTCTCTATCACCATCTCTCTCTTGCTCTTTTGTAATATCTATCACCTTGTTTTTCTTTCTCTTTTCTCTCTTTTCTCTTCCTCTTTTTATTCTTTTCTCTCTCTCACACTCTTTCTGTGTCTCTATTGCTCTTTTGCAATGTCTATTACCTGTTTTTCTCACTCTGTTTCTTTCCTCTCTTTCAATCTCTCTCTCTCTCTCTCTCTCTGTGTCTTTCTCTCGCAATGTCTGCTTGCTGCTCTTTCTCTCTCTTTTTCTCCTCTTTCTCTCTCTTGCTCTTTAGCAATGTCTACATCTTGATTTTTCCCCTCTTTTTCCTCTTTCTTTCCTCTTCTCTTGCTCTTTTACACACACGCACACATATCGAATACACACAACCACATATACAGTTCGCCTTTCTCCGTACAGATGAGTGTTCATCTAAAAGAACCCACAGTGCCGCGTTCATATCAGTGCCCAGGTGAAAATTTGGGTAGACAGCCAGTTAACTTCTATTATCCCAAGCGCATCACAGACAGAAGAAGTCTGCGAGTCTCTGAGATGCAATGCTCAAAGAATCTCGTCATTTCGCCATCGGCAGAATGGGAAATCGTAAGGTGATGAGTAGGAGATACTCAGTGGAGGTGTTAGGTGTTGGGTGAGCAAAGACAAAATATAATAAATAAAATAAGTTCAAGAAGAGCGAACGGAAAAAAAATTTAAAAAAAAAGAAAGCTTAATTCGAATGGAATAAACTACAGCAAAAAAAAGGACAGCACGATTCATGGTATTCGGAAAAGAACAAAAGAAAGGAAAAAGAAAGATGGATCAGAAAAGTGAAATAGATAGGAAGCTAGAATGAAAGAAAAGAAGAAAAGAAAATGCAGAAAAGAAAGAAAGAAAGAAAGAAAGAAAAGATCGTTGGAAATGAAAAGGTTGCTGTAAAAAAGTGTGGGTCGAAAGAAAATACGAAACAAACATAATGTTAAAAAGGAAAACAAAAGAAAGAAAAAATAAGAAAGTGAAAGAAAGAAAGAAAGAAAGAAAGAAAGAAAGAAAGAAATACAGTGAAAGAAGCAAGAACTTTAAATAAAAGGCGAGAACCTCAAAGAATGAAAGAAAACCGAGAAAGAAAAAGATTAGCGAAAGAAAGAGAGAAAGAGTGTACATCAATGAAAGATGAAGAACGTAATTATTTAAAAAGATGAAGGAAATGAGAAAAAGTCGGGAATGGTTACGAAGTAAACGAAGAATAGCAGGAAAAGATCACGAAGACAAATCAATGAAAAAAAAAAACAGAAATGCGAAAGAATAAAAAAAGGGATTCGAACAAAACAAAGAAAAATTAAAGTTAAAGAAAAATGAAGAAAAAAAAGAAAGAACATATGTAAAAAAAAAAAAGAAAAACGTAACAAAAAAATGAATGAGAAAATATTTGAACAAAATAAATAAATGAAAAGGTCCCAGAGAAAAAGAAAATTAAAAAGAAAAAAACAAGGAAAAAATGTTAAGAACTAAAATGAAGAAAGACTATGTAAAAAAAAAAGAAATATGCTTAAAAATCAAGAAAAAAAGAAATACGCGCTAAATAATAAGGAAAAACCTCTAAGCTCGAAAGACGAAAAGAAAAATGAAGAAAACAGTCAGAAATAAGAGAAAAAAATGGATGCGCAAACAGTCTCTCGACACTCGTTAGGAAGCAATCTTTTGCAAATTTACCGCGCACGAAGTCGAAAATGAAATCAACCTTGATGGGTGACTGAGCCGATTTTTGTCTTTGCTAATATCAAAGAAAGAGAGAGAGTGTGGAGGAGAGTAAGTTGAATATGTAAGGAGAGTAAGGTAATGGAGAAAAGGTGAATCGGTAGGGAGAGTAAGGTGGAGGAGAGCAAAGGTTAGAGTGAAGTGTGACGATGCGAACGGGGACGATAAGGGAAGAACGTTTCAGTTCATATTGAAACATTGCTTCGCGGGCCGTCCTGCCTGACGATGTCACGCCAAAAATGACAGCGGAAATTAGATTTCTGTTCTTCACTGCCGAAAAGAATTAGATTCTAATTTGCATATTCTAATTCTTCACACGCCTTCACAAAAAGAATCTTCTCGCTTTTCTTTTCTTTCTTTGTTTTTTTTAAATTTTTTCAATGTTTATTGCTTTATTTCTCAGATTTTTTTTTTTTTTTTTGGTATTCAAAAAGATGAGATTCCAAGAATTTTTTTTCAAAGTTACAAATTTATTGGTATTTTCGACTTGTTTTATGTCCTCTCCTACTTTCCCGTTTAAACGTTATTTACCGCCAATTAATTCATCAAATAGGCTCGATTTCTTTGCGTGACTGTGTGAGGCGTCCGACTAATACTTACAAAAACTATATGCAACCCTCTACTAAACTTCTGGTGTGAAATAACATTAAATTAACATTATTCAGACTATGATGAAAAATTTCCGTTCTCGCATTCCGTGGTTAATAAGCGTAATATCAGTCAGTGAAATGCCAAATCAAAGCTACAGAACCTAATCTGCCTTGCTATTTAACCAACAGCTGGATGGAGAAGAAATGGATTCATACCTTTTCTAAGTATATTTGTGCGTAAGCGAATGCAACTGGAATTCGAACTTGGCTCTCTGATTTCTCGTTCCGAGCCGATATCCACTGCACCA
Source organism: Ascarosepion bandense (assembly GCA_037127315.1). Classification (NCBI taxonomy): domain Eukaryota; kingdom Metazoa; phylum Mollusca; class Cephalopoda; order Sepiida; family Sepiidae; genus Ascarosepion; species Ascarosepion bandense. The sequence continues at coordinate 146,778 of JBBBDQ010001273.1, read as the reverse complement.
CAACGCGCAATCGTTATATACTAGTCCTATAATCATATTTTATCCGATCGAATTTCTCACTGGTGGACGTCTTTTCCAACTTCTTGCTTTCCTGAAAAATACGATCTTTAAAAATGTAACCGCAACGTCAATCATTACCTTCCGTCTCCTTAATTCCTGTGTTTTTATTGCCCTTACTGTTTCTTCCACTCTCAAACACAGTTGCGTCTAAGTAACTTTTATCGCCTTACTTGATGGGATTTTTTTATATATACTAGCTAGAGACCGGAAATATAAGTTTTAAATTATCAGATGTGACTTGCACTTGAAGGGGACCGAAGGTTCGAATCCGACCGCAGAGCGCATGTTTTTTTAAATAAGAATTCTCGAATACTCTCTAATATTCTTGCCGGTAGACTAAAATAAATACACATAGTATGTAATTTCGTGTATGATATAAAGCGGTTTAAAAAATTTCTTTGAGAACTATACATTTTGCCATCCTGCTTCATCGTTTTCTTGTATTAAGGTATTAGTATATCTAATCTAAACTTATTTATAAATGAAACTTTGTCTGTGTGTGTGTGTCCGTTACCTATACACTCCGAAACGGCTGAACCGATTTTCTTGAAAATTTACTCAGTTGTACTATAAGCGTCTGCTAGTGTTCTTAGCTAGGTTTTGTGTCGAAAATCGATAATCGAAAAAATCGGGTTATAGAAGGAGGGGTCCGGTTTTAATCAAATTTGATACACTCATAGACAAAAACATAAGAAACGATATTCAAAAGTTTCAAGGTTGCAGTTTTTACAATAGTGCAGAAAATCGATAATATATATATATATATATATATATATATATAGATATAAAAGCCAAGATGTTTGTGTGTGTGTGTCTGTTTATCTGCCTGTATGTTTGTACTTTTTTTTAGTCCTTTTATTTTAGTTTTTGCTTCGGGTTTGGCTCTAAGTAGGTATAATTGTCGTTCTTAGTCTCAGCCATGATACAATTTACTCAGAGGACTTATTTAGCCTTCAAAATTCAGTTTACGATGAAAAAAACTGATTTGATATCGATACCAGGAAATCCATATTTGAATTCATTTTTCTTTCAGTCTACGGTTTCGCTTTAACTAGAAACAACTATTGCATTTTAGTCTTTCGTGCCAACGTCCAAAGAGTCTGAGCTCCAGGACCATGGATTAGTTTTAAAGCTTTCATTACACCAGAGCAACTCCGGGCTATACTCCTAGTCATGGATATAATAATGCTTATAATGGAAGAAAAATGGAAATATACTTTTATTTCCAAGCACCCCATCCATTATCAGCTGTCAGTATATGAGTTAATTTATTTAAATTTGTTTATATAAACATTATTTTTAAACAAATAAATTTAAATAAATATGTTGACAACTTTCCGAAAAATTTCGTAATATTTTCTTTGCTTACGTTTGTTTACATTAAGATACGAAGCAGAGAAGATATTAAATGTTCTAAAGAAATCAGGAATATGAGCATTTAATGGCTAAATTCAGTTTTTTTAAGCATGAAATATTTTGTGGTCGAATGGCAAGCCACGTCAGATCTAATGGCGGCATCTTTCCGGTAAATGGGAGTTGCGAGTTCGAATCCTGCCGGAAAACAGATATTTTCCCAACAAAATTTCTCGAATATTCAGCCTGATGGATATTTAAAAATTTACTGTTTAATTTTAGAAAAACACAGTATCAACTCAAATACGAGTATCCATTAAACAAAAAAAATGAATTGTTACGTTTACTTGTAGTGGTGCGTGTAGTTGTAGTAGATAACGGTTAACCCTAGATTTGAACAATTTAAGATTGTAGTGATCGGGAAAACATTCTCTTGGGAGTTGGTTTCACAAAGCAGCGGTTCGTGTGAAGAAGCTGCTCGAGTGGAACTTACATCTCATCAATGGAATGTGAACGAAATTAGGGTAGTTCGCAAAATCGTAAAGTTTAGAATTGATGAAACAAAAGGAATGTACTTTGAACTCTTGCTATAGAAATAGTGATAGAGCAGCGAGAGGCTTGTTTCGTCGGTGAGAAAAAGGGTTGTATTGTGGAAAATAATTCTTCACCAACATGGACGCGGAGACGCTTTTGGGCTTTATCGAGATTGGAAGGTGACAAGTGGATAGCCCCTGCTCATATATGGCAGCTAACTTCATTTTCGGCCATTTTTCGGCCTCTTGCAAAGGCAGAGGTTAGCAGAAGGAATCAGTCACTTACTAGAACGATACAGGAAACGGATAATTTTTCCAGCATCTTTAGCAATGAATTGTGTGTACGAGAGTGGCGTTCAGAGAGAAACCATACTTTTCACACGCTATATTAATATTATTATTATATATATATGTGTGTGTGTGTTGCCATTGCGCATGTTAAACATTGCAATAAAATTGATAAACGTAAAATGTAAATTATTTATGGCGTAGTCTAATAAATATGCTCCAAATAAACATTTCATAACAACAAATAATATGATTCTAATATAAACATCTAATGGTAATATAAATATATTCCCGACATAAGTATGTCATGTAAAAAAACATTCTTAATATTAGCATCTATCGAAAGATCCAACATCCAGTGCAAAATATTCAGAGGGTAGACAAAATAATAGAAACATCTTGTACCATAATAGCACAATTTGGTAAATTTGATTAAACTCTCAAAAGCTTGTCTATTTTTATGTTTATTTAATATTAGAAGTACTTCATTGTTTTGCTAAAATTGTTTTTTTACAGATATTATTTACGTAAGTATATTAAAATCAACAATCATGACTGCTTAAGAATTTTAAGTGACCAACATAATCTTATGGTTCATTATCTGTTTCTGGAGGAAAATGCCATCTTTCAGGATGATAATGTTCCTATTCGAACTGCCAAATTTTTAGCTGAATGGTACTAGAAACACTCTAGTGAAATAGAACATTTTATCTGGCCACCACAGTCCCCATATATAATGAGTCAACACGGTGGTAAGTCAAGAACATTTATTACGTCAACAAGAGATACAAACAAATACAAAGAGATACAAAGAGAAAGAGTAATAATAGCTTGGCTACAAGTGACCGACATACAGACAGACTAGGCTGAGCTGAACTGAAGTCGTACTGGAAACCAGTGTTTCTGTCGCCCTGACTCTGTCCTCGAGAGTAATTAACTCTCGGTTAATATAGGCAAAGAAGAATCTATTATTAAGTGGGTAACTTCCCACAACACCCCTTTCCACGAGCTTTTCCCCGCGAAAAGCTGTTTAATATTTTTTTCGTTTACGGTTGACGATCAAAGGATCCTACTCGATCGCCTTCTTTCGGGTAAAGTTTTGGGTGCTTCGCTGTCGAAATTCTAGAAGATGATATTTATCGGCTCTTCATTTGAAGGTGGTGAATCATTTATGTCAGTTGTCCGACATTTCCTTATTTGATTTTGGTAGCGCTTATGTATATTCTTGGGACCTTGGATCATGTAGACCAGATCTCCCACTCTTTCTTTTATAGTGCTCACTTCCCAAAACGTCATGTGATTTTTGTATACTGTGAAAAGTACTTTTTCGCCACAAGAGTAACGTTTTCTGGGAAGTGTGATTGTCTTTTTGAATTTAGCTTGCTGGGGATAAGCTTGTCGAAAACTGATCTGATTTTTCTCGCAAACATCGTTTCTGCCAGTGAAAGTTCCGCTGGTGTATTGGGATTTGGAGTAATTCTATACACCTGCAGAAACTTTTGCAGCGCCTTCTCAGTAGGTGTGCTCTGTGCTTTCTTAAGTGCTCGTTTCAATGTGTCGACGAAACGTTCCGCTTGCCCATTGGACCTAGGGTGATATTGTGGAGTCGTGATATTGTTCACTTGAAACGTTTCGCAGAATTGTTTGAATTCGCAATCCACAACGCCGATATGTGCAAACAGTTCATGCAGAAAAGCTATCGTTCATCCTGCGGTTGGTCTTTTATATCTGAGGACTTCCGGCCATTTAGTGTGGCTGTCTACGACTATGAGGTAATAGTGATCCTCTAATTGTCCTGGAAAATGGACATGTATCCTCTGCCATGGCTGGTCCGTCTTCGGCCAAGGCTTGCACGTATCTGGTGGAGCTTTAGCAGCAAGCGCGCACTCTTTGCATGCGTCAATCATGTCTGTGATATCTCCGTCCATGTTAGGTCAGTAGACATAACATCGAATGAGGCTTTTAGTTCGGTTCTTTCCAGGATGTCCCGTATGAAAGTCCAGAAAGATTTTCTTTTGTAAACTTCTTGGTATCACCACTCTTTCGTAGTATAATAGTACCTCATCACAAAGAGAAAAAACCTTAGACACACTTGAGTCTTTTTTGTAAATTCTATTCTTAGTAGACGTAACGAACTCGTCTTTCAGAGCCCCCCTTTTACTGTCGGATAATGTAACTGGGAGCTCTCTTATGGTGTTGGCGATCATTTTTTTTTATTTTGCAATCCGTTCTCAATGTTGCAATTATCGAGTCTTCGAAAAACTCTTTATTTTTAGGAACGAGTCTGGATAATCCGTCAGCATGGCAAATATTCTTGGAAGACAAATGCTCGATTTTGAAATTGTATTTCAACAATATTGTTACCAATCGAATGAGTCTGTTATCGGTGTATACCGGCAATTCTCTTTACTTCCATATATCGTCAGCAGCGGCTTGTGATCAGTTTGTAGAGTGACCATGACCTGTTGAAAAAGAGCAAGCACGACCTTGACCCCAAAAGCCAATCTATTAAATTTATATAGACCGCTATGTGCATTTATACACAGAAGTTTGGAGCATTCTTCGTTAACCTGGATTTGTAGGTAAGCGTCTAATAAATCGATTTTTGAAAGAATTTTTCTCCCGTTTAATTTGTTGAATATTTTTTCGAGGCTAGGTAGAGGATAATGATGGTCTTTTAACGAGGCGTTCAAACCCATCGACAATCAGCACATACTCTGATTTGATTTTACTTCTTCTTAACGTATACCACTGGAGCAGCCCATTCTCAAAAAATCAATTTTAGACAGGATATCTGCATTTACTAATCTGTCTAATTTTTTGTCTATTTGGTTTACCGCTGTAAACGGAACGTTCCTCTTCGTTTTGAACACGGGCTGTGCATTATCCTTTAACTTGAATAGAGCTTTTATTTTAGTGCATTTCCCTAAGCCGCCTGAAAACACCTCCGGGAATTTTCCTTTAGTTTCAATTTCAGTTCTTCAATGTTGAACGTTGTAGTTTCTATTTTGCGACAGAACATACTCATTGGACAGTCCCACAAATTGAACTTTTCAATCCAATCTGTACCGAACAAATTTTCAGTATTTTTCATCACATATGCTCTCAATTTTTGAGTTGTTCCATTTAATGATACCGCGAAAAATACTTATCCTAAAATGTTTATTTTTTCACTTGTCACAGAACGTGCCGTTTTGTTAGGTCTCAATAAAGTTGGCTTTTTCGGTCGCCTTCACGTATGCAAATTTATGATCATCAGGTCAGATCCACTGTCCAGCTGGAATTTAATTGTTTTATTTGATATTTGCATGATTACATATTTGCGAAAATTTCCATCTTCCTTATCGCTTGACTGCGTTTACCTTATTTCATTTTTTGTTCTGCTGGATTTTTTCGCATACCAGCAACTTGATGTTATATGGCCAGCTTTACCGCAATTCTGACAGATTGTTTTCTTTCTGGACTGGCAAAATCTCATCCACTGTAATTTTCCGCAAATGTAACACGGACCTGGTGGTGAATTTTCTTGTCTTACAGTATGCTTGTCACGATATTTTCTTTTCTCTCTTTCCAGGGAGTGGCGTTTTGATCAGTTCATAATTTTTTTATATGAGCGACCCCCGATTTCTCGATATTCCTAGAGTCACTTTTTACGGATACGACCCTCTGGCAGTCTTCTGCTAATTTTTGGAGGGTTAAACCCGGCTCATCTTCTAGTTTTGTTAGCACTCGACATCTAACTTCAGCGTCTCCGGCTGAGACCAGACCTTCAGCAAAAATTAGGCATTTAAAATCGTCAGCAGATAATTCCGCAAATTTGAAATCGTTACAGTATTTATTTACCTTAGCTGCAAATGTTAAATAGTCCTGAATAAATTTAGATACTTTCATCTTTTATGAAAAAGTGATGTGTTCGGCCCAAATAAATCCGACAGTAGCTTGACTGTTTCTGAGAATTCCAGGTCTGTTGTCTTTTTGGGGAAGATAAAATCAACAAACCTGCCGTGCTCTGCTGTACCCGACTTCCTTAGTAATAAATGCACTTTCTTGGAATTTGGCAAATTATTACAGTTGATGTTAAATAAATCCTCGTACCGCCTATAAAAAGTATCAAAGGTTTTTTCGTCTTCAGGTACATACTCAAAAGTTTCCATAGTACTCTAGATAGTACTCTTGGAAAAAGCAGCATTGTTCTCAGTTTGTTTGCCATTTAATGATTTAAGAAGTATCTCTTCAATTTGATTTTGTTGTTCCTCGGTCCTTTTAAAGACTTTCAAATCCATCTGTTGTTTATGTACCTCCACAAATAATTGCTGTTGTTGTTGTAACTACTCGTCACTTTTTTGTTGTCGAACCAACTGAGTTTTCATTAATTGAATTATCACTCTGTGTGTGTGTGTGTGTGTGTGTGTGTGTGTGTGTGTGTGTGTGTGTGTGTGTGTGTGTGTTAGAAGGTTATTCACAGGAATGTGCATGCATACATGCCTACCAACACGCACATGCATGTACGTATGCATTCCAGTCGTTTTTATGTACTTCCTACTGGATAAAGTGCTTTGATATAAGAAAGAAAATTATGTAAAAAAAATTAATATATTTTGTGAAAAATAAAAACATTTTTCGTCATTGGTCTTATTGATTGTCCTTTGTAAAATTAGTAAGTCTACACATACACATACACGCACACATACACATTATACACAGCCTTAAGAATATTTTGAGTGTCTTGAATTTTTAAATTTTGAAAGCCCAACGATATTGTAACTTATGTTTAGAAATACATATGTCGAAATAAAAACCTTACATTTGATAAAGTCCATAAATTAAAACTAACCAACACTCAACAAAATTTATTACGAATATAGCAACAACATATTAAAGCGCATATAATTATTATTTAACGCCATTTCACATTTAATCAATTTTCTGCTAACTTCTTTCTGTTGAAACGATTGTTTTTGAAAAAAAATTCAGAAATACAACGAATAAATTAAAAATTTTAAAATAATTACGGGGCGCATTCGAGCATGTTACAACGAAATGCAGATTTTATCGCAGTTACTACAAGTTTGTAATTCACCCCTGAAGATGATCTTGAAAAAGATTGAAAGTACTTGGGTTAACATCAAACTACGACGACTTCCTTGACGAATGTCATCTTAACATCAAGAAATAGATTAGACAACAGGAGAAGATCAGTTTTTAAATAAGTGGATACAATAAGTCTGTTATTCAATTGAACATGTTTGAATTTTGTCTAAATATACATACATTGTGTGTGGGGTGTATGTGTGTGTTTACAGAGTTTACTAGCCCCGAACACCCCAAACAGTGATGGGAGCAAGTCTGACAGCATATCCCGGGCAGTGGTTTGTGACCCTCACTATCTTATCAACTTTTGCTCTTTTTCTACCAACATTTATATATGTTACAAATTAAACTAGGAACAACTGGCTCTTAAAAGATGGAAAGCATTTGCGGATTTTGACGTCACTCTGAGGTCTTTGTTTTTCATCCAAATCTGTGAATTTGTTTTGGTCATCCTAAGTTTCGAAAAAACACTACACAAAATCCACTATTTTTATCCATAAAGTTGACTGTGTTAGAATTATTGAACTTTTTAACAAGAAAAATCTCAAGCTAATGTTAAAAATTGGCGCAAAATATTGTTAATTTATTCAAGCTGGAATGAATCTATTATGACATGTCCCTAATTTGTATTGAGATACATTGTATTTATTTTCAAATTTTCTAGTTGAATCGTTTTCCTATATTGCATATGTTCCGTTACAGTACATCATTAGATTAGAAAAAAATCTATTTGATATGAATAATATCTTATGAAAATTTAGATGTAGTAGTTCCGAAGAGTATCATATATTATGACTGCGAACTCACTACTCAGAAGTAATAGTTTTCTAAACAAAGTCGAAAAGAGTTAGCCAACGCCAAACCATCAATAATTCTTATCAAAATACTAATTTAGACTGACAAAAAGTCATGAGTTCTGGATGCCAAGGATCGAATTCATTCAGCCAGTTAAGTGCCATACGTGATACCCTATCAAGACATGACTGAATGGGTAGAAAATTTTCCCGCAATAGTTTGCCATTACTTTCTGTGGTAGACTGGTTGCCAACCAAGGCTATAGAACACAATCTGTCCTGCTATTTAACCTCTATCTAGACAGAGAAGAGATGGATTAATACCTTTTCCAAGAGGATTTGCGCATAAGTGAATGCAACAAATTCGCCTGGAATTCAAAAATTCTAACACGGCTCTACAGTTTCTCGTTCCGGAGCGTAGGCAATCATAGTCTTCCACATCTTTCTGTCTCTTTTAGCTTTTATTAAATTTCGTTTCTTTGGTTTTTGTTTCCCCCAAGGCCTGTTCTACCACACATTTACTCATGCCCATCAAGTATGACACACGCTACTTTTTTCTATCCCTCTTTCACTCAATCTATCCTGTGAGTATCAGGTTTTCCAAGCCTTCCTTCCTCATACTCCAAAAATTTCAACTACTTCTTCCTGATGTTAAGTATATGTTTGCTTTTTATTTCCATTTTCTCTAAAATCTCGCCGTTGGTCATATGTTCGATCTATGGAATCCTCAATCTGACTTGCTATTCAACCCAAAGCTAGAGAGAGAAGCGTTGGATTAATACCTTCCCAAGGGTATTTGTATGTAAATGAACTCGAACTCGGCTCTCCGATTTCTCATTCTGAGCTTATATCCATGACACCACAATGCACATCCACTGTTAGTAATAGCCTACTAAGTTCGTTCATTAAGGTGTTACTCCGAACCTGATACGTTTTCTTGTTCTTCTTTATTAAGCTGTTAATTTGAGTTTAAGAATACAGGTATCGAGTACCCACTGAGGATCGAAGTCACTAATCAGTTGTCATGAACTTGAAGAATATGTCGTTAATAATTCAGTCAGCCAGCTAAGTGCGATCTTTCTGTAAAATCACATTTATGTTGCTTCTCCAATGAGGAGATTATCCAGCATTAGTCATTATATAGGAAGAGAGATCTCACGAAACATTTCATTTCTTTTTTTTTATTATAGCTAAGATTTTTTCTGTCTCTGAGAATTTACCTTTAGGAATTCTTCTTTGGCCATGTCAATGCGCTTACGGATGACAGAGTTGCAGTTCTCTTCTTCTGTTAGTGATTAGTTAGTCATTTAATTGCCATACATAGCGCTTGGGCGATCATGTCTTTCGAGACATGACTGATTAGGCAGAAGATTTTCCCGCAGTAGGCAGCTATTACTTTCTGTGGTAGACGAGTTACAATCAAGACTATAAAACTCAATCTGTCTTGCTATTTAACCCATAGCTAGAAAAAAGTAGATTAATACCTTTCCCAAGGGCATTTGTCAGTAAGTGAATGAAACGAATTTGACTGGAATTCGAACTCGGCGCTCTGATTTCTCATTCTGAGCTTATATCCATTACACCACAATGCACATCCACTGTTATTAATAGCCTACTAAATTAGCCCGTTCAGCTGTTACTCCGAAGCTGATACGCTTTCTTGTTTATTAAGCCTTCTAGTTTGAAGATAAGAATGCAAGTATCGAGTACCCAATGAGGATCGCAGTCACTAATCAGTTGTCATGAAATTGAAGAATATATCGTTAATCATTCAGTCAGACAGTTAAGTGTGATGCGTGATACACGCTTGGGTGATCATGTTTTGAAAGAGACATGACTGACTGGGCAAAAGATTTTCCCGTATTAGGCTGCTATTACTTTCTTAGGTAGACTGGTTGCCAACCAAAGACATGGAACTAAATCTGTCTTGTTATTTAATCCATAACATAAGGGAGAAGAGATGGATTAATACCTTTTCCAAGTGTGTTTTCGCGTAAATGAAAGCAACGAATTCAACTGGCATTCGAACTCACCTCGCTGATCGCTCGTTCCGAGCCGATATCAACTGCATCACAAAACACGTTAATCATTATGCAGCGGTAATACGTCCAAGTTAAAGTTTTGTTGATTTGAAAACAAACTCTGATAATACAATCTAAAACAGTTCCAAATACAAGTTCATATGTTTGTGTATGTGTGTGTGTCTCTATGTATATATGCGTGAATGCGTACTTGCTTGCATGTGTGCCCATATCTACGTGTTTGTTCCTGTTTGAGTACGTGTGTGTGCCTGTGTTTTTGAATACGTACGTGTTTATGTGTCCTCGTGTATGGGCTTTCATGCATCTATTTTACTGAGTGTGTCTGCACCATTGTCAATGTGTGAGCACTTGTATGTGCGTAATTGTGCGTATGTGTGTGCCTATAATTGTACGTGTGCGTGTGTGTGTGTGCTGCATTCCACACGTGCACGTGTGCTTTTCCTTGTTTACGTACGTTTGCCCATGTTGATTTATGCGAGTGTTTTTGTGTGCATCTGTCCACTTTCATGAGCGTTTCTGCACATGTGCGTATGCATATGTGTACCTGATGCGTATATGTATGTGTACTTTTGTGTGTGTCAGTGTGCCCACTTTCGGGCATACGTGTGAATATGTACTTGCATATGCGCGTTCTGGTGTATGTGTGTGCGTGTATGTGTGTTCATGTGTAGTCCATTGTTTTTGTGCACAAGTATGTATGTGTACGTGTGTATGCGTGTGCGTGTACTTTGTAAAAAAATAGAGGAAAAACAAGAAAAATGTGAAAGTCAATCACTTTGATCAGAGAACTTAACAAAGCATCGAAGAACAAAATCGGTGCCAAAATTAGAATTCCAGACCCTCTTATTAAATAGGAAGCGGAAATCTTTTTATTTCCAAGCTTTGAAAGGAACCCTTACCCCCGCAAGCAGTCAATCTGGAAATTCTAAGATCAACGAAAGACGATTAATATTTTTCTCTACAATTAAGGAATGAAAAAGAAAAAAGAAAGTATTTGCAAACTTTAAAAAATAGATAAATAAAAAAAGACTAAAATAAAATGAAAATTGAGAAAATCTTTTGAAAGCAGTAGATTTGCATCAATTTATGTTTAGCTGTCTTCCTAGGAATCTCGCGAGAGTCTCATTTTCACAATTTGTAGACGTAATTGAGAATTGTATTCACGTTGGTCTGAATCGAAAACTACAGGTAATTTTGTACAATTTCCTTTGACATTGAGGCCAAAGTCTTTGTGATAAAATGCGTCAACTAAATTCTGTCAACCACTTCACACATTCTGAAAAAGAACAGATGAAAATTAAGAACTTATATATATATATATATATATATATATATATATATATATATATATATATATATATATATTTGTTCAATATCAGAGATAGAGTGTATGTAAATATAAAAGTGGACACTTACGTCAACACAATGGCGACAGACTGTTTCATGCTTGAACACAATTTTCAAGCCATGTCTATAAGATAGATAGATAGGTAGATAGATAGTAAAGGATAAGATAAAACAAATAAGAAACATTTATAAATCTAACAGGTTTCGATTTCATTCAAGCTTCATCAGAAAATGAGATAGAAAAAAAGACAAAGATTCTGACATTTTAAATTTTGGCGATTCATTTTTTGCAACGGTTAAGCACACTTCACGTGCATTTGTTTTCTTAAACAGCGTTCGTGTGTAAAGATATATGTGCGCAATTTTATCATGATTCTAGTTTGTCTAGGTGGAATAGCTTAGATTCTATAAGTGTGGATTTTATAAAAATTGGTGATTCATGCCGGGTGTGATGGCCTTTAGACAACATCGAAATCTCCCGCAACTCTTTTGGACGGTCTCCTTGATTACGTTGGTGAACGCTACCATAATCCTTGCCTTCAGTTTATCTTTGGTGTACAAGGAGTTTTGCTGGTCTCAGTTTCAACTACGTCTCACACATTAATAATCAAGGTGGAAGTCTGGAGTTATGTGGTCTTCCAGCAGTCACCGTCTTAACCAAGAGAAAGGTCTGAGACACTATAGAAAAATTAATGGCGGTGTAACATCGCCATTACTCGTGATCACTTTAAACACGATGATATTGACTGGATATATCATCTAACTCTTTCCGAATCCTCTGCATTGTCTTCAGATCGATACCGATTTGTTCTGAAAAGTTCTTATTGAAGCTTCCGGTGCGAATGCCAAGCAGCGCAACATGCCATTTCTAAATGTCATGGTGCTCTTTTTCTCACAGACGGTGCCCAACTGACCCTACTATAGTGTTCAGTCGTCAAAATAATAAACAAACGCGAAATTAAAAAATATAAAATGGCGACAATTTGCCCATTGACTTTCGACAAATGCTCTCTTTATAAAAATACTTCAATAAAACCTGATCTTCTACAAACTGACATTTTTTACAAAGAATACATATTCTATTAATAAGAACCTATCCTAAAAAATCCTGTCGGTATTAAATAGCCCACTAAGGTTGATATGCCGTAACACAAAATAAACCAAACCATATTTATAGTAAAATTACTAACAATACCTCTTTATAATATATATTTACTTAAAGCCATAAAACTGTGTTTAAAATATTTACATTTCGGTATGAAATAATTCATAGAGATAGATATGCCACTAAACACAATCACCCATCCAGCCAACAAAATTGTGTGACTACTACTAAGTTAAAAACTTAATAGTGAAAAAAATAAATGAGTAAGTAATTATTTTGGGTGAAATTAAATATCCCTTTGAAGACACAGCCAATCCCTACACTTGGCTTCGAGACCAGCACCGGAGAAGGGTTAGAAACACCAACGAGTAGCGCTAACATCCCAATTTAAAAATAAAACATTCGTGAAACTTCGCCTTTTCACTGTTAGACTTTGTGTCGCTTACATTTCAGCCTACCAAACTATTTCATTGGTTTTACTGATGATTGTTGAAAATATTATGGATAGAACGGTGTGTAGAATGTCATATTCATGGCACCCTTCTGTAGAATTATATCTCTGTTGCTTCAAATCTCTTTTTCTTCTGTAAAGAGATCGTCCAATATTGATTTACATTAAATATAATGTCGCAATTCAGTAAGACTCTTTTTTTCTTTTTTTCTTTTTTGTTTCCGACATTTTCTACTCTCTGTAATAGTTTTGTTTAATTTCTGGAAAACAGTTTTTGATATTCTAATGCACTCTAAAAGCGTTGGTTAGATACAGTGACTTGACCCAAAGAGATGTGAGTTCAATACCTGGCTACGGCAGTGGTGAACAAATAACTTAGAGGGTTGAGTTAAAGGAAGATAATTACATGAAATCCGGATTGCACATAGAACAAGAATGATATGCCCCACTAATCGAAATAAAGAGTTCAGTTGAAAATTCTAAGAAGCTGAAGAAGTACAGAAGAGCCGAAACGTCGTGAATATGGCAATAAAGATGAGGACAACAATCCGAACAGTGTAAATAATGTATTTTTTCTTTTTTTTTTTATAAGAATAGATACTCCAATCCACAATATGTCACATATTCCATTGTTTGTTTCTAAACTACTCAAACAGTTAAACTTTTATACTTTGTTGATTTTAACCTCCCCAATACGTAGCTCGCACCTTAGGTTGTTATTTTTCTTAGCTGAGTTCTTTCTTTTTACAATGATGTTCACCCCGCACAAGGCCTACGTGGCACTCAAAGTAGCAGATTACATAGTAGAAGGCACCGTCTCAAACAAGGAGATAATGCCGCTAAGACACAAGGGGGTAGGGACACCAGAAGTGAAAGAAAAGGAAAAGGTTTTAGAAGGAACCAGAGATCCAATCCTAAACAGAAAACAAAGAATAAACCTCTACTGCTGTTAAAAAAAATGAGGAAGTGTGCGAAAGGGGGGAAGAAAGAAAATATCTACTCCTATTAGGGGAAAAACGTAAATCAATAGTAAATAAAAATTCTGAGCTTTAAGCGGAGACGTTAGAAGTATCGAGTGGACTTAGATATTATATGGAACCAGAATCTCAATCTTTAACAGGAAACAATGGATAAACCACTACTGCTATTCAAAAGTCAGGAGAGGAGTGTGAACCGAACGATAGGTTAACCTTTTCACATAAAGCTGCATTTAATAGAATTTTGCTATATTAATCTGGTCATGTTCTCCTGACACGTTTTATTTATTTATTTATTTATTTATTTATTTATTTATTTATTGTGAAAAACCTACGTTGTGCTTTGTGGTGCAGTAGATATCGGCTCGGAACGTGAAATCGGGGAGCCGAGTTCAAATTCCAGTTGAATTCTTTGCATTAACAAATACCCTTGGGAAAGGTATTAATCCATATCTTCCCTCCAGTTAAGGGTTAAATAACAGGATAGTTTGAGTTCTATAGCCTTGGCTGACAACCAGTCTACCGCAAAAGTAATGGCAACCTACTGCGGTCCGGCCAACTGTTAGCAATGTTTCTTCTTGACTTAACAGCTGTTCTGACACCTTCTAGCAGTGAGGTGATCTATTGCATAAAAGTTGATTATCACTCAAATTGATGTCAACCAAATGTACAGGCTTTTAACTTTTGGTCAATAAAGTCAAACTGTAAATTCACCAGTACTAAATATAATCTATGTGATTATTTAGACAAGTTATTTGAAATTTCGCTTCTTTTTTTTTTTCTGTTTCTTTTTATTTATATATTTTTCTCTTACATCTCCGGTGAACTTTCCTGATTACTGACCAAATATAACATTGCTAAGCTTCACCAGTCAAACATTAGTTGATGGTAGACATGTAAAATGCTATTTTTTGTTTTCAGCTGAGCTAAAAGCTCCAAGCAGTTTAAAGACGATGACGTATTTAGGTGACCATCTTGAAATATTCGTTTTTTTCTCGCCACCAATAGCGGCTTATGGTTTTAAGTTCTTTGCTTCATTTGTACGTTTCAATTGGGACAGTCACTCAAGATTTAAGTCAGAATTCATAGCGAATATGACAGAACTGAATACACAGAAAGTGGTAGACTGGACATTTTTGAAAATGACAAGTCTTTTGTTGCCTTTTCTCTTTGACATGTGCGTGAAGCCTAGATAGACTGACAGCAAAGTAATAATGGGTTGAGTGCTTGAAGGTGAGTTTCCTCTTCTAGCATTAACTCCATACATTCCCTCTCCTCATCTTATTTTTCCTATCATTTTTTTCATTCTTTCATTCTTTCTTTTTCTTTCACACACACAGACACACACACAGGCACACACACACACACACATCTATCTATCTGTCTATATATATATATATATATGGGCACCTCAAGGTGGTATAATGATTAGCAAACTTGTCTCGCTAGAATCATTACAATTGAGTAGTGAGTTCGATCCTCACTGGGTGTCCCGTACTTTCAATCTTGTGCCACATCTAAGCTGCGCTTAAAAAATCACCATGTAGAGAGAGAGAGAGAGAGAGAGAGAGAGAGAGAGAGAGAGAGAGAGAGAGAGAGAGGTAGTTGTCGATTTCGGAAGCAGTCCCACTATATAAATTTTATCATATTTTCTTGGATACGTACAAATATCTTCTTTGCTGGACTTAATGAATTTTCCACAAGATTTTTGGTTTTGAGCGCTTTTGACTATCATGTTAGCTTCTTTCTATGATTATTTCTTGCTATATATGTTTAGAGCTCTCTTACAGAGTTATCCTACCACTATATGTACAGGATATTCGTTTGGATTCTTCTAAACCCACACTGCATGCTGATATATATATATATATATATATATATATATATATATATAAACGAAATTATATATATAAACGAAATTATAATTATACTTGTCTCGAAAACCTTCCTCGAAAATTCTCGAACGAAGGAAAAATTGGTTGTAATAAAAAGCTTAGGGCATGAAAGTCTGTCAAAAATGTTCGGACCGAAATCAGCACGAAGGCTAAAGAAAAAACCCGACACGAGTAATCATCTAACAGAAAGCGCTCCATAAAAAGGTAGAGCAAACTAAATAGCACCTAATGAGCCAGACGAACCTACCTCAGTTTCTCCTAAACGGATCGTTAAGGAGAAACCGAGGTAGGTTCGTCTGACTCATTAGGTGCTATATATATATATATATATATATATATATATATATATATATATATAAATTTATTCTTCGGCAACAATCTTTCTTTCATTGTATACGGCCGACAAAGATTTACTTTGTTATCATCCTAACATTTTTTTCGTTTTGTTAGGGTTAAAGAATATAACAAGTGTTCTTAATTTTTATCATCCCAAGAGTTTTCAGTCACTTCTGTAGCAAATTTCAAGAGTCTTTGTCTCTACTATTGTCGTTTTTTTCATCATGTTTTGACTGCTATCTTGTAATTTATTTGTTTTGTTTTTGAAAAGGAGCGTTCATTTCCATCCTTACGTGTCACGCGCGACCGGAAATCGAGTGATTCTATACGCCACTTCTACTATTAAATAATGTAAGGTTAATGCTAGAAGAGAATATTTGATAAATAGTACCTCTTAAAAGCGAGATGTTTTTAATATTATGATTTATATAGAATTCTTGTTTTCGATCAGAGTTTTTCGTAAGGATTCTTGTAAATTATGAGTTAATGAAAGTTTTTTAATGGAAACTGGTTTTGTACGCATCGCTCATTCAGTGAAATGAATTAGAGCGCGCTAGCTATTGGGCACGTATATATTGGGCACATGCACTAAAAAGTCTGCTTACTTCCACCGAACGCTCATAGCCCAGGGGTAGAGTCGCACGACTGACGCCATTTCGGTTAGGTTTCAATTCTGGGTAAAAAAGCAATCGGAGTCTAACCGTACTGATGAGCTGTGATACGGCGAAACAGATCTGTCTGCGGATGACAATATATATATATATATATATATATATATATATATATATATATATATATATATGGGAATCTAGGCGCCTCTACCATCGATCGACGAGATTATTTATTCCTCATTGACAAAAATATATTGGCTGTGATGCAACAAAATCTTTGAAAGCTGATTCTACCTATGGTTTGAACGTAAACGTTTTATCATTTAAAATGTGCTTAAGTGCTTAAAATTAATAATCAGTGAGTGAAAGAACACAAAAATATGAAGGATGTAATAAACGCTCGTATCCAAAGTCTGTGAGTTTTCGTAACGTCATTCTTGCAACATGTGGCCGCGTATTATCGTGGAGCAGATTCACCGATGCGTCTCTCATTTTTTGCAGGCGTTCATACATTTCAACAATTTGATTGCAGTAAATCTCTACATTAATGTTCTGATTGGTTCCTAGAAAGCTATAGTGGATAATACCAATTGCAGACCATCAGACAGTCACCATAATTTTTTACGGATGCAAATTTATCGTTGAGAAATGTTTGGGGACTCATCGCGATCAAGCCATTGTTCTGATCGTTCACGGTTATCATAAAGAATCCACTTTTCATCAGAAATGACTATCGACATTGGTGTTACGTAGAATGAGCATCGAGCACACTTCAAAACGCCTAAGTTTTTGTTTTCATTGAGATAGTTAGGGACCCATTGATCTATCTTTTCACCTCGCCAGTACCTTGCAAATGAGGTGAGACTGTTGCAGTGCTGACACCAAACGTCTGAAACATTTCTCAGACACTTTGACGTGAGTTTTAATAAAACAAACTGCTCACAATATTTTACTGTTAATTTTTTGCTCTCATCACCAGTATGGAATTTCTGAAACCACTATTGCACAGTCTCTTCCTGATGTTAAGTATAAGTTTCAATCTCCAAAACCCTGGCGTTGCTCAAATGTTTGGTTCATGGTATCCTCAGCGTCCTTCTGTAGAACCACATTTCTGTTTTTTTTTTTTTATCATATCACCCCAAGCGAGGCGATAACGCCACTGATGCGCAGAGGGCTACGTAAGAGTGAAAAGATTGGAAAAGAGAAAGCCGGAAACCACATCCTAAACAGGAAACAAGGGATGAGCCTCTTCAGCTGTTCAATAGACGTGGGTGGAGTGTGAACCGGGCGAGAGTTTAGTCTATCTACTCCAATTGAAAATAATTAAAAAAACGAAAACAGTGAAACTCCAATTGAACAAAATAAAATTAAAAAAAACGAAAAGAATGAAAAGATTGGAAAAGAGAAAACCGGAAACCGCATCCTAAACAGGAAACAAGGGATGAGCCTCTTAACCTTTTCAATAGACGTAGGTGGAGTGTGAACCGGGCGATAGTTTAGTCTATCTACTCCAATTGAAAATAATTTAAAAAAAAGAAGAGTGAAAAGATTGGAAAAGAGAAAACAGGAAACCGCGTCCTAAACAGGAAACAAGGGATGAGCCTCTTCACCTGTTCAATAGAAGTGGGTGGAGTGTGAACGGGGCGATAGTTTAGTCTATCTACTCCAACTGTTACTTCGAGAATCTCTTTCATCTCTAAGGAGATCGTCCAGCTTCACTGCCATATAACAGAACATATATCACATAACAGTCTGGTAATATTTTCTTTGTCTCCAATGAAATCTTCCTGTCTCTCAATACTCTGCTTAGCCTTTGAAACACGTCTTTGGCCGATGCCGATCCAAAACACATATTTTTAAAAAAATAATTTAAAATTTTGGTTTCCATTTTCATTTATGTAATCACATTAATGTAGCTATCACTTTAGTCTAATAAACGCTTTAATGACGAAATGTATCACACGAAAATGTTTTTTCCAGTTTTTCCTAATTTTTCTTTTTGTATATGATAATTATGATGGACTCGCATGAAGATCTGAAAACATGTTTCATTTTTTATGCTTGTGTCGTATGTGACACGTCAGTTCCGCTAGTGACCGGCATACAAGCTCACATGTGCTACCGCGAAGATCTCGGAATATACCAACAAGAATACTTGCTGACACTTTTCGCCATTGTCTTTCATCTCTTAGCCGATCAAGATAGCTGATTTCGAAATTTCTGATACCACTCTGACACAAATATCTTCAGTTATTTCTATCCAGGAAAACTCGCTGGAAGTTGGTGTGAGGCACATTGATAGCTGAGGGGTAACTCTTTAGTTTGTCTTTATACCTGAACTACGGCAGTCCAACAGTCTTTTGTCCACTCACAAGCTGGCTACACACGAGGATATATATATATATATATATAATGTTTACTTTTATATTTCCATACGCTCTATCACGGAAATTGGACATTTTACCTATTAATATATTATACCTTAAAAATACTTTTTGTTATATATATATATATATATATATATATATATATATATATATATGGTAAGGTTCCCTCCGTTCACTTAAGTACGTATAGGGCTACGTTAGGAAGACAATTGTATAGATAGAAGGGAAAGCTAGCGGTTAAGATTGTAGTTATCGAGGAAACATCCTCTTAGGAGTCTGCTTCATGGAGCAGTGGTCCTCAGGGAGAAGCTTTTCGAGTAGTTGCAAGCGGAGGCAGACGTCAAAAGACTATTCACTACAACAAACACAAAATTAAGACCGTATTGCGCCAGTGTGCCTGATATTATAATTGACAGTAATTAGTACAGTGAATATGATTCAGAATTTCAGAGACAGCCAAAATTTACTAACTTTTTTTAATAATCGAAGGTAATTTTTGCTTTTTTCGGATCTTCACTAATTCGTTCCATTTGTTTATTGTTTTCGTTTGGTCGTCATTTTTTCCTTTCTATTTTCTCCTCTTTTCACTCTCTCTCTCTCTCTCTCTCTCTCTCTCTTTGAATACCCACTATGCCCTTTCTTTGACATATTCTACCCAATGCGAATTGAAGTCCCGAAAAATAAATCCTTCTTTCAATTTCATATTTTTACTCATAAAATCTACCTCCATTTTCAGTGCCACGAGCAATTTGCTTTCTGCTCTTTCTTGTTTCCATTAGCATTTATAAACACACACACATACACACACACGTATATATATATATATATATATATATATATATATATATATATATATATATATGACTACAGATCAATAAATTCCAATGGATGTTCCTGTAAACATACGGTACTTAAGCAAACATAGGAATAATATACATAAATATTGGATGATAGATAGATAGATAGATAGATAGATAGATAGATAGATAGATAGATAGATAGATAGATAGATAGATGTCAAAAGATTTCCGGTGTCAAATAGCTTTTAAATTCTATATTCAGTCTCTAATTTAAAAAAGAAACGAAAAGTTTGAAAAATTCATAAATATTTCTTTCTACATTTTTATATTCTTATCTCTTCCTCTCTCTCTCTCTCTCTCTCTCTCTCTCTCTCTCTCTCTCTCTCTTACACTCTCTCCATTCTGTCTCTTTCTCTCTATATATATATATGTGTGTGTGTGTGTGTGTGTGTGTGTGAGAGAGAGAGAGAGAGAGAGAGTATATATATGTTTGTGTGTGTGTACCTGATGGATGCAACATCTTACAATATAATTGCACGCGCTCACATATCCACATACATATCCCAATCCACACAGTTATATATATATATATATATATATATTACGGTCCTGTCATTTATTTTTTAGTTATCTTTTAACTTATACACATTTATACACATTGTAAGTTTATCTATCAACCCACACATATGCCGACACTGTGTATGTTTACGTATAATCTACTATATAAAAAAAACACATTAACGTTTACATGCATACAGCACTAAATTTCTAAGCACTTAAATACATATCTAGCTAGGTAACTCCATACATACAAGCATTTGCAATTCCCTTTTGGTTGTCATTATTCGTAGGAGAGACAAGCTTGGCCTCTTGTAAGGAATTATGTAAAATGACTTCCTCTACGCCAAATAATCTTGTCTGGAGCCATGTGCCTGACTGCCTCTTCAACTCCGACAAGTAAATTCGCCAGACAGGTCCAGAAGAATTTGAACGGTGAATTATTAGCTTGCTTCAGAGAGATAAACATAGCAGAAGATAGATAGATAGATAGATAGATAGATAGATAGATAGATAGATAGATAGATAGATCTCATTTTAAAAATGGTCCTGGGTATGACGGTAAACTGCAACCGGCAGCAAGGCCTCTGTTTGGAAGGTTGTGAGGAACATGGAACCACCTCTTAGTTGCTGTTGTTCCCAAGTCCACCCTGACCCGAAGTGAGAGCACCTGTTAGGGTCTCAGCTATGGACAAATATTTAACCCCAAACTGGGGTCATAACACTATGAAAGTATAAAAATGAACTTTTATAGAAAAATATACATTTTTGAAGGAAAAATATTACCAACAATACATTTTTTAAGAAAAAAAATATTACCACCAATACATTTTTAATACAAAACTAGAAGACATCTTCAGTTTTCTAAAATAAAAACAAAAATTTAAAAATTTTCATCATAATCTGACTAAACCAACTTTCACACTATAACCGAACATTAGAAAATATCTTAAAACCCTACCTTTTTGGCATTAAATAGCCCACAGAGGTTGATATGCTGTTAAAAAAACTTAAACTCAAACTCATTTTAAAAGCCTACCTGCGTATCATGTACTCTTTTTTAGAAACTTCTACGAGATTTTATTTTTAAATCCCATTTTTGTCTTTGAAATTTCGTCTGAAACTAAATAGCGAGTTCATTTCCGACTTAATCGGATACCTTTACTATTAATGCCCTTGGGAAAGACAACTTTTCATGCAGTAATAGCATGAAACTGATTAGAATTTGCACCTGGACGTACAAAGCCTATTTTCCTTACTGTGTTATATAGTAAGCTAGACTGGACTCTCTAGCTTTGGATGGAAGTCAGTCTAGGAGAGAGAAAACTTTCAATACAAAACTAAAGCAACATGAATCTACTCTACTATCTCAAAAATGCTTGGTAATTCACATCTAATAAAGAAGAAAAGATCTGTGGGGAACCGTGATCACGTACATCCTGTAGGAACATAACAGCATATGGCTTAACCTTGTAAAAATTATTAATGCCATCACGCATAACAAACCAAAACGTCTAAAGGATATCCATTTTTAGAAAGTGTTATCTTAATAAAATCGCAGAGGAAGGAATTAGAACAAATTTTAAGAGCCCTGAAACTTGGTGTTCTAATCAAATTAATTTTACGTTGAAGTGGACAAAAAGTGTCCCGAAAATGTTGATGTTAAAAAATGTCCGATTTATTTGCATTTTCTTTATATTGGTCCAGTAGATGAGTTTTTAGCTCGGCGGATTTCTTATTCAATTAGCAAATGTTATTTCTCTGCTAATGTTCGAGTAATATTTTTTACTTGACCAATTCTTTCTTCCATTTGTAAGGATGTTTTACTCCAACATCCTGTCAATTCTGTTATTTACAAATTCGAATGTAGTTGTGGATACGACTACATAGGTAGAACATCTCAGCTTTTGGATTATAGAAAGGAACAAGGTTTATCTCCCAGAATTTTGAATCCGGCTGCTAGTAGTAGCCAACTGGTAAATACATCCGGTTCATTCATAGCACAACACACCATAAATAGCAGGAATTGTGTTGTTGAATTGAGTGCTGACTGTTTTACTGTACTGTCAATGTCGCACTCTCTATATCATTTGAAGATTCTAGAGTCCATATATATCAAATCCTGCAAGCCTTCTCTCTGCAAATAGAGAGATTGCTTGCTGGGTTTTAATGTTATTGGACTCTCGATCTTTTGAATTTTCCCCACTCTCATTATCATCTTTTATTTTCTACGCTTACATAAATTTCACAGAAATAAACCGGTCGTTTATTTTAGTTTTAGTATAAAAATGTCATCAAAATTTCACTTATTCCTCGCTAATATATATATATATATATATATATATAATTTGTGTGTGTGTGTGTGTGTGTGTGTGTGTGTGTGTGTGTGTGTGTGTGTGACGTCAACATTCAAACTGTGTCAGTCTGTTTCATGCATTAAAACACGAAAAACTGTTGCCGCTTGGTGTTGACTTCAATGTTTACTTTTATATTTCTATACGATCTATCACGGAAATTGAACATTTTACCTATTAATACATTATACCTTAAAAAAAAATATATATATATATATGCCCGTCTTTACATAGAAGCAAAGGCTATGGAGCCTCATATAAACAGAGACAAAGATAAAGAAAAATGGAAAAGAAGATAAAGTTATTAAAAGGACACTTATGCCATTGCACAAAAACATAAATATTTCGATCTAAAAATACCCATGTTAATTTTTATTCATCATTGTGTACTTGTGCACACATACACACACACATACATATTTACATGTATATATATAATTATATACTTTCTTAAATATATACTTATGTGTGATTATGTCCAGATGAAGATAGAGAACGAAAAAAGAAAGAGAAAGAGAGGGAGAGAAAAAAAGAGAGCCAAAAATGAGAAAGGGAGAGTAAGAGAAAGCGAGTAAGAGATGGAATCAAAAGCACACCACTTTTCAAAAATGCCATATGAATTTTGAACTGGAGTCAGGATTTGACGTTTCGACGTGTTAGTGGTCGACTCAGAGTGACAAGAACTTTGCAGAACGGATTACAGGACACGCCACACGCAGTGAACACTCAAATCTCCCGCTCCTGTCTCCTCACAACAACGCCGCTTTCGATTCCGTTCGAGACACTTTTCCCGCCTAAAGTGCTCCAGGTATCACGTGACCCGAAGTTTGCTTTTCCCTCACCCCTCACTCACTTCACTTCGATGTACCTCGTTCATGTTAGTCATGTGACATGACAGGAAGACGAATACGGCTATTGCTTATTTTTATTTTTTATATTTATTACAATTTCTGCTCTCTCTCTCTCTCTCTCTCTCTCTCTCTCTCTCTCTCTCTCTCTCTCTCAATAAGAGAGGACCATTAATATTTGATCTCAAATGAAAGTAAGGCAAGGAATTTTTATCGTGCTAAACACCTAAATAGCATTTATCATTATTCCCCAGTATATACAATCATTTCGGATAACAAATTCGGTAGATTTAGTCTAAATGGTCTTCATTTGCGGTCTTGTTGGTATATCTTCCTCCTCCAACAAAGATGAAATGCGGTAAATAGGCTTTGTGCGTGCAAGTACAAAATGTGCCCGTTTACAAACGGTCGGACTTAAATACTAAATTAGGGATGCACTGCCTGGAAAATAGATACCCAGAAACAAAACATTAGTGAATTGTACTTGCCTCCGTCTAAAATATTTTAAGGTAGTCGACGAACAAACAAGCCTGAGAGCGATTTGCTAATAAAAAGCTGCAGATGTGATCCCGTGACATTTCTTAAGTTATCGAGATTTGTAGCAATTTATTGAGCTTAACTTAAGACAAGCAGGAGACAGCCAATAATATTCATCTAGACTAGCTCCTCAACCATAACCCCACGTCTGAAGAGTGATCCCTCCGAGGACGTCTAACGTTTTAAACATACATTGTAAGCGTAGATTAGATTATCGTTGTTTTTATCATCCCCTGGTAAGGCGATAAAGCCACTAAAACGCAAGGAGTAACTGAGACTGAATGAAAATGAAAATACTTTAGTGAGGAGAAAGAAAAATAAACAGAGTTCTGGGAGAGAGAAGATAGTGACTCACGTTGTTTTTAAACTTTTAGAGATCGTAAATGACAGATTTCTGATTATCATAAGCTAGACGCCGTAACAGAGTTCCACATGCGATAAGTGCTAGAAAATAAACTATTAGAATAGAACATACGCTTCCATCTTTTTGTTTCAACAGTAAAATGATGAGACGTAGAAGCGTGGCCATTCAACCTGACTTTCATTACACGAATTTTTAAGGGCGATTAGATTAAGTTAAATATTCCGTCAGAGACGCCATCGCTGTTGAGCTTATGAAGAGACCCAACATGTCAAACCCTGTTAAACGTCTTCGAGATATCTAAAGCTACAACACCGAGCTTCGCCGTTCTTATCTAAAGTTATATAGAAAAATTCAGTAATAACCGTTAACACATCGGCGATTGATCTAGAGAAACGAAAGCTATATAGATTATCTGAAAGAAGGCCAAGTGAAGTGAGAATTAAGCAATTCAGAGTTGATAATATCCTATAGTACATTGTCAAAAAAGCAATAATAATAATAATAATAATAATAATAATAATAATAATAATAATGATGATGATGGAACGATAAATTGAGAGATCAGAAGGTTCACTAGAATTCTTAAAGACGAGAACTCCAGAATGGGATTTCCAACAAGATGAAACACAAGAAGCGACAAGACAGTTATACAGCTAAGGAAAGGATCGTTCAGATTGACTCGATAACATATATATGTTGACAAAATTCAGAGAAGGATCTGCAATCTAATTGATCCCAATTTGACAGCTCGCCTTCACTCACTTTCTCACCAACTTTAGATGTGGCTTCCCTCTGTCTTTTCTACAAATATTTTCATGCCTTCTGCTCTGACAAGTTTCATTCCTTGGTGCCCTGTCTTCACGAATTTACTCGTGCAACTAGGTTGACAACTAGGTCCCACCCTTTTACCGTCAAAATAGGCAAACGTAATCCCCATTTTTTCTCTAGTAGATTATTTTCTTGCACTTCCCACCTGTGGAACTCCCTTTCCCATGCTTGCTTTCCTCATAGCTACGATCTCCAGAGGTTTAAGTGCAACGTCAAATGCCAACTTCTATCTCTTTGACTCCCACTTTCCCCTTACCCTCCCTTTGTCATACCCCGTACCGTTTTTTTTTCTATTTTCTCTTCCCTCTCCTCTCTCCCCCTGTGCACCAATGGCAGTATTGCTTTGCTTGTGGTGAAACGATTATATGTATACATATACACCCCCATTTTTATTTTTAAACAATATTTTTTCGTCTACCAGCCTGCACACTTCGGAGAGTAAATAGAATATCTACTGGCAGCAAACCGTTTGCATACGGACAGGTTATGAATTCAGTAGATATACAAATATAGAAAGTGGCGTAAGCCAAGGATGTGTCTTTTCGCCGGATCTATTCAACTTATACAGCGATAATATTTTGAGGACCCTAGAAGTTATGCCTGGATTTGTCATCGGAGGCCACAATTTAAATAACCTAAGGTACGCAGATTATACAGTGCTGATAGCAGACACAGAAAGGAAACTACAAGACCTCCTACAGAAGGTAGCTGAAGAAAGTAACGAAAAAGGACTAGAAATAAACTGCACGAAAATCGAATGCATGGTCATCCGTAAAAAGGGCAGCCCAAAATGCCAAATACAGGTCGGAGATACTAGAATCAAGCAGGTACAAAAATTTAAATACCTTGGAAGTGTTCTAACAGAAGACGGAACATGCGACACAGAGATCCAAAGGCGAATTGGCATGGCAAAAGACGCGTTCCAGAAGCTGAGTAGAGTATTAAGAGACAGGAAATGTCGATAAAAACAAAGACGAGAATACTGGATTGCTATGTGATGTCCGTTCTTCAATATGGCAGTGAATGCCAAATTGAAGGATGAAGATGAAGGAAAAACTTGAAGCAACTGAAATCTGGTTCTACAGAAGGATGCTGTGGATATCATGGATCGAGCATCTGAGCAATGATGAGGTTTTGGAAAGGATGGAAACGAAAAGGAAATTGATGCTGAGCATCAGCAAGAGGCAGCTAAAGTTCCTGAGACATGCAATGAAGAAAGAGGACTTGGAGAATCTGATACTAACAAGCCAGATAGAGGGAAGGAGAGACAGGGGAAAACAGCGAGTAACATACTTGACTGGCCTGAGCAAGTGGATGTCAGAACAGGGGTTGTGTGGTGTAACACGAGAAAGCGTACTAAGAGCCACCAGGGACAGGGAGACGTGGGAAGCCATGATCGCTTACGTCCTGAAAAGACCAGTCACATAGAATAAGAAGAAAAAGTTTCCTCGAGTGGGAAGACGATAAGATGAAATAAGTACTATTTAAAACGAAGCAGAACGTCAACCCAAATTTGAGTATCCCAAAAAATAAATTTTCAAGTAATAAAAAATTCTTTAAAAATTGCTTTGTTTACGTTTTGAATACAAAACTGAATAGATATGACTTTCGAGGAAATCCGCACAAGTCAGTGTGCTTTACAAATTTGCTTGATTTGGAAGCTCTTCGAAGCCGAGCGATTGAAGTAAGAATGTGACACTCACAAAACGCAATTGATCTAACCAGACCAGCCTGTTAACCATTACACTACATCGTAGTGTCAAGATTTTTTTTCGATTGAATGCAAGTAAAATTCTGGTATAAGTTTATCAGAGTTCACCTTCAAAGATCTTTATTGAAAGGTGACCATATTGTAGAACATGCTATGAGCGCGTTGCATATCACAAACATATCGTTACCATTGTATTCAAATAAAAAGTAATCGGATAGATAATGAAAGAACTTACCACAGAGATAATCTACCATAACTTAAGATTAGCGTTCCTCAACTTATGAACAATATCTGAAATGTTTGGCTCTCATTAGGGTTAAATTGCAAGTATAAAACAAAGTCTCAAATGTGAGAATCGACTGAGCAATGCTAGGAACTTGTGCCGGTCTAGTAAGTACCTGATTTCACCTGCAATCAGCTACCTTTACAAGAACCAGATCATACCAAAAAATAGAGTACTGTTGACATATATGGTAAAAGCCTGTCCAGTATCCACTTTCCAGTCTCGACAGAGTCTAAAATCGTCTCCACGAACTTGTGGGTGATTAATTACTTTCCAATTTACGACACCTTCTCTACAGAGGAAACGTTGAAAGCCTCTCGCTACTCCATTGCTATTTCCATGGAAAGTGTTCAGGCGAATGACATTTCTTAGTTCGGCTAGTTCTAACCCTAAAACCCGCCATGCCACGCACATTGTGGAGAACCACCCTCATTCCCTTTGTATTCAATTCTGATATGTAATTTCCACTCGAGCAGCTTCTACAACGCAGTGGGTCGTGGGAAGCCACGACCCGCTGCGTTGAAGAATCGACACCTAAAAGGATGCTTCTCCAATCATGATAATCTTAACTTGTATCGTTATCATTCCTACATTTCTCAATAAACGGTGCCTCTTACCACTTACTCTCTAATACTCTACCTTGAGTAGCCTTCGTGTATTGTACAGGCTGATATTGTCATAAGGAGCGGTCCTGATGCTACAAAATTTCTGATGCTAAAAAATAAAAAAATTGTCTTTGATCTCTTATCTACCGTATACGTGTACTTCAGCTAGTATATATATGTATATATATATATATGTGTGTGTGTGTGTGTGTGTGTGTGTGTGTGTAAAAGAGAGAGATACTGATGTACAGACTGTGTTTTTGCATTAATTCTTAAATACCTTCATTACCCTTGCAAATTGTCTGTAGAATAATTGTTCCTCTAAGGGATGTTTTTTTATCATATGGACTATCCTTCCTAAGAAATGTGAGGCTTATTTATCGATCAAAATCTTACGAATAGATACGTCAATGGACTCTGTATGTTGGTGTTGATAAATGCGGTTGCAAATTGAACTTTGCCTTCAAAGGTTGCAAGAAGCCGTCTCGACAAGGAGATGTGCGGCTGATATATGAATTATATGCAGTTTTAAGCAATGTTAAAGTTCATGAGTTCATTTATATTGTCTGCACGCAGACCTTTGTCCGAATATGTGTTGTTGTTATCACAATATTTCAGCCACTCTGCACTCCGGTTTTCATCAGACGATTGTTGATCCGGGTAACTTTCAGGGAATTTTGAACTGAATACTTTATTTAATCTACACGTGTTCCCGCTTCACTGCCCATGGATAGTCTCTTTCTTATTTATTATTGCCCAGTGTATGTGCGTTGTGGTCAGTGAATATCGGCTGGGAACGAGAAATCGAAGAGCCGAGTTTGAATTCCAGTTGAATTCGTTGCATTCACTTACGCACAAATATCATTAAGAAATGTATTAAACTGTTTCTTTTTCCTCCAACTATGGGTTAAATATCAGGACAGATTGGGTTCTACAGCCTTGGCTGGTAACTAGTCTACCGCAGAAAGTAATGGCAACCTACTGCGGAAAATCTTTTTGCCCAGTCAATCGTGTTTCTTTAAAGACATGATCGTCCAAGCGTGTATCACGTCTGGCACTTCACTGACTGACTGCTCAGTTATTAATCGCCTCGCTTCCACTGAGTCCATGTACACATTGTTCGGCAAAAGCATAGCTTAGATGTAGCATAAGTCTGAATTTGTGAAACACTCAGTAATGATCGAATTCATTACACAGTCGTAATTTATCTAACGAGACAAGCTTGCTAACAATTACACCTCATCGAATTGCCCTAATTGTCTTTAATATACAAGGTGGTCATAAAACCACTATACAGTAACTTCCAATATCAATTAAGACAATGCAATTAATCAAAATTGCAGAAATTTATTATTAAAATAGTTCTGGTTAATTCTGGCTAAAAACAATAAAATACTATGGCAAACAAAAGTAAATTAATTAGTAATTAATTCTGATTTGCTTTTGTATCATAAGTAATTGTATAGTGTTTTTGCCACTATATATATATATTGTTAAAACCAGTATAATAAAAAATGTCTAAACGTTGGACAATTTTTATCTTTATTTTCACCTGAAATTAAATACGACATTTAGAACGGCTCATGATTAAACATAATAGACATTCATTGTCATATTTAACAACATATTATATGGTTAGGAAATAATCTGCTACCTCGATACGCTATCTATCTATCTATATATATATATATATATATATATATATATATATATATATATATATATATATATATAATAGATAGATAGATAGATAGATAGATAGATAGATAGATAGATAGATAGCGTATCGAGGTAGCAAATATTTCATCTTCAAATGAAAAATATTCAAAAGTTCTGCAATATAATTATGTTGAGCATTTATTAATACAACTGTGTACTGGTCTAATTTAATTATGATCAAGAATTAAGTAGTTAGTTTTTGTATTATAATTAAATTAGACCAGTACACACTTGTATTAAAATGTGTTCATTCCAATTATATTGTAGAACTTTTGTATATTTTGTATTTAGAAATGAGTTATAGATATAATTTTTTTCAAAATGAAATGTATATATATATATATGTAAAAATATACTCAGTTATAATCTGAGATTAAGGACAGGATGATTAAATAAAATAAAGACAAGAGGAAAACTATTTTAAATCGCCTAGGTAGTTGTTACTATGTGTGTGTTTTTTTATATGAGATAGATTGTTTTGGATATTAGATACAATGGAGTTGGTTGGTAGTATGATGTATTTGTTATTGTTTAGATTATTATTGTTAAAAGTGTTTCTTTTGTTGTGGTTGTATATATTATGTGCCTTTCTTTTTGCATTGTGAATAAAGTGATATGGGTAATGCAAGTTTCAGAATGTGCTTTCTGTGTATTTTTCTTCTTTTGTTAAATATTTGGGGCTGCATATTCTTAGAGCTCTTAAAAAGAAACCTATAATAATACCAGATTTGATTTTGGAAGAGTGGCTGGAGTAGAAATTTATCAGGTCGTTGATAGCTTTTCTGTAGACGTCAAAATCGAACTATCTCGAAATCTATTATGGACATTATCATATCTAAAAATAACCGAAATCAAAATGATGAACAAGCAGGTGTATACAGAATAAATTGCCGGGATTGTTCCTCCATGTACACCAGAGAAACAAGTAAAAATCTAAAAAAACGTATATATGAACACAAAAGAGACATCACTAATAATAATCTAACAAATGCATTAGTGATTCACAGAAATAAATTCAACCACAATTTCGATTTTAAAAATGCCACACTAATAAAAATAGTAAACAATTTATTCAGAAGAAAAGTTCTCGAGAGCGCCACCATCCAGTACTACCAAAACATCAATTTGCATCCCGGATTTTTCCCAATTTCACCTTTACTTATGGAAATTATACTAAAACAGACTAACATACATAATAAAAAGTTCAAAGAAAACGGTTGAATTCCCTTCATTTTAACATCTCGTGACTTTGCACGACACATGAAGGAATTCTAAAACAGACTAACATACATAATAAAAAGTTTCAAAGAAAACGGTTGAATTTCCTTCATTTTAATATCTCGTGACTTTGCACTACACAGGAAGGAATTCTAAAAACTAAAATATTCTGTTAATCTTTTGAAATGATTTGTGAACGACTTTGTGGTTGCCAACACTGTTTGTTTATAGATACGTAATTTAGAATAAAGCTCATTTCGTCGTAGGCGATTTAAAATACAGTTTTCCTCTTGTCTTTATTTTATTTAACCATATATATATATATATATATATATATATATATATATATATATATATATATATAAGGATGTGTCTTGTGGTGTAATGGAGATAGGCTTTGAATGAAAAATGGGTTAATAGCAATAAAATGCTATGGTAAACAATAGTACATTAATTAGCGATACTATTCGAACTGCAATCTACCTGCTACAATGCATTGCCAACAACGTGAGAGAACACTACGATAAATGTCACGACACCAAATGGTTCGAACGGCTTCAGTCTGTAAATGTATCTCGAATAAATTGCTTGAGGTCATCGATATTTCTCGGTTGCTTTGCAAAAGCGGTATCTTTGATAATTCCCAATGTATAAGTAACTGTATAGTGACTTTATTGTGACCCTGTAGATGTTTTAGTGTTAGCTAATATTAGCTGTATTTCCTATTCCTATGTTAATTAAACGTATTATTCATAAATATCTGATGATATAAACGTTCATTCTAAAATAATGTTATCAAAAGTAATGCTGCTGAGTTCTAAGCAAGGATTTAGAAACGAGAAAAAAAGGAAAAAACGATAGATAAACCTGTGGAAAAACACACAAAAATATATATGCATTTTTTTTTTTTACACGCGGAGTACTAGAAAATGACCTACCAGTATTATGCACTCAAAGAATCGATTAAGAAAACACTACAAACACACATGATATCGTCGGCCCTTTTAACTTCAAAAATAATTACCCATAATATAATCACCGTTACTCTCAGAACATTAACTTTATCTGTCAGTCCAGGTTCGAAGCCATTAAAAAATTCGTCTCGCACTGTCTGACACTGTCTTTCATAGCTACTTTAATATCTTCTAAAAGAACGAATAACTTTTCTCGTCTACATTAACTAAAGTACTTAAATAACGAGCAGTACTGAATAAAAAAAGAAACACGAGTTTTAAGCTCTTGACCTTTTAATTAGGGAAACGTTTCGTCAGATTCTTTTAATACTGAAAGCGTTGTCGTGTTAATTAATATCATAGCATGATGATCATCATTTTATTACTGAGTAATATAGCCGCACATCAGCACAGTGATGCTGTGTAATGAATATACGAAATTCAATCTCCTCATTATGACATACGGGGTGTTCGAAAGCGAAATGATGAGAGGATAAAAATAGCACATATACCTGTAAATGAGGACCAGGTGAAAATAACTTCAGGACAGGTAAACCGGTCCACTCTGATTTCTGGTAGTCTAGATGTGACTCCCAGGTCGCCTTGGCCGTCTCAAACCTTACAAAAAAATTCTTAACACCCAGCAATGATGTTCATCCACTACTCCCGCTCATGAGCAGAGATGCGGACAATGTCGCAGACCCTACAGGATGTGACCAACTGGTTAAGGTCAGGAAACTGACTGACGAATCTGTACTATTAAACGGAATATTTACTGTAGTTGATCTTAATTCAACAAGATAAAACGTTCATTTTAACACCTTCATTTGATTAAAATTGGATTACGGTTATATCACGTTGAAACATAGAACGGTAACCAAAGTTGAAGCAACTTCTATTCTGATCACTAGATGGGTGACCATTTTTTAATACCAGGTGCTTGGATGTGCGGGCGGTATAATAAATAATGACTTGGAATTGTTAATCGGAGAGCCACGTTCTAATTCTAGTTGGGTTCGTTATATTCACTTATTCTTATAGTGACTTACCCATATGACACATGAACTTTTTCAAACTATAAATAAGTAGCAGTTCTGCTTTGTAGAGAACAGAAAGTGAGAGTGGGATCTATTCCAGCAGATAACTCTGATAGCCGGACCAATAAAATCATGCTGGTGTTTTTCTCGTGTTGTACCTGTTTGTACTACTGTTCTTTATGAATATATTTGTTTAACTCTATTCCTTCTTTGTGTCTTTATTTCTGGCCCCAACAAGGCCACATCACTTATGCACAAATGCACTTGTAGAAGGTATGAATCCTTCTATTCTCCTTCACATATGACTTGTATCGCGAAATCCCTACCATCTAAAAAATAATCTTACAATTTAAAAATACTTCTCACTAAATAACCCGCAAATGTTTGATAAATCATCAAAAAAACCCATCTTAGATCAGAAGTCAAGAGTTTCACACTTGATGTCGTGTCAGGACATTTATTATTATTATGTCATTTTTCATCATATTTCGATTTCTGCTTTGGTCTCACTACCAACCAAGTCTGCGGGGAGACCTAAGGCAGGTCGTGGCGTGTTGTTATGGCCCCATTTCATGTTTTTTCTATCTTCCCTATCATCCCTAGCGTACATAGATAAAGTTTTCCTTAGTGTGTGAGCTGTACTTAATAAGACATTTTTTTGTATATCTCTTAAGCTGGGGTTTCCAGGGATTCTTTCAATGTGTTGTTTTGTTCCATTTTTTATCATTCCAAGTGCTCCTACTATCACTGGCACAACTCTTGTTTTCAATTTCCACATTTTTTTATTTCAATTTCCAGGTCTTTATATTTTGACAGTTTTTCAAATTCCTTGATTGTTATGTTACAATCCGCTGGACAAGCCATATCAATTAATAGACAAGTTTTCTCTTTCTGGTTTTTAACAATAATGTCTGGCCTGTTTGCTTCAATTTTTCTGTCTGTGTAGATGGTGTAATCCCATAGAATGGTTACATCTTCTATTTCTGTAACCGGTGCTGGATGGTGTTCATACCAGTGTTTGTTTACAGCTTTTCCATAATGTTTGCACATTGCCCAATGTAAATATTGCCCAACTCTATCGTGGCGATTTTTATATTCGTTTGGGGCAAGCACAGAACAGCCTGAGATTAGGTGGTCTATTGTTTCTTGGTGTTTATCACAAAACCTGCATTTGGGATCCATATTATTATGCATATTATTATTATTATTATTATTATTATGTTATCTTAAAAAACAGACGGACACTTGATAAGGTTCACAAGGTAAAATGGATAGGAAATTAGTGTTAGGAAGATTGTGTGATGTCAATTTTAAAAAAGGGGATGACTTGCTTGTCTCTCTTGGAAAATCAACATTCAAATTTCTGGGGCATTTTATCTGAAATCGAACATTCCCACCTGAATCTATTCTGCACATATACAAATCTACCATCCGCCCGTGTATTGAATATTGCTGCCATATCTGGTCGGGTGCCCCTGCTGCTCTCCTTGGGCTTCTTGACAAAATACAAAGGAGGATCTGTAACGTGGTTGATACTGACTTGGCAGACCGGCTGCAGCCGCTCTCACACCGGCGTGATGTGGCTTCCCTGTGCCTCTTCTACAAGTACTTTCATGGCTTCTGCTCCGATGAGCTTAGATCACTGGTGCCGCCTAAGCACGAATTTACACGAGATACTAGATTAGCAACTAGGTCCACCCTTTTACAGTTAAACAAATAAGATGTAACCGTAAATTCTACTCCAACAGCTTCTTTTCTCGCGCTTCCCGCCTGTGGAACTCCCTTCCACAAGTCTGCTTTCCCGACAGTTACAATCTCCAGGTGTTTAAATGTAGGGTCATTAGACACCTCCTATCACACTAACTCCCAATTATTCTCACAACACTCTCATCTACCCAACCCTCATTCTCGGTATCCTTACCCGCCTATCACTCACCCTCTGTCATTTCCTATATTTAATCAGCCTTTCTCCACTCTACGTAGCCCCCTGCACAGTAGTGGCAGTGACATGCCTTGCTTGGGGTGAAACGCTTATAAAAAAAAAAAAAAATAACAAAGTATTTACTTAAAAAAATAAGGTAACCAGCATGATACGTTCCATCGTCACCTGAATTTTCTCTATTGCGATGAAAGTGTGTTCTACGTTCCCTCGACGCTTATTAGGACTTAAATTTAACTCAGACCTCGTGAAATTGGTGTATACGGTTCATCTCTTAAGATGCTGGGAAAATGATCTGTTCCCTGTACCGCTCCAATAAGTACCCTCTCCTGCAATACCCTGCCTTTACAAAGAGCCAGGTTAACTTATGGAGAACTTATAGACAATAACCTAAATTTCTTATTCTCATTAAGGTCATATTTCAAGTATAAAGCAAGGCTCAAGCTCGAAAATTGACTGAGCAAGTCCTTGTAACTTTCTAGTAAGTACCTGACTCCTCCTGCTATCCACGACCATTACAAGAGCTAGATAAGGGGAAAAATTGAATCATGTTGCCATATATGCACAGATGCCCAGTGTTCACTTTCCAATCACGTTAGTGACGAGACTCATCTCTGTGCTCTTGTGGGAGATGAAACCTCTTTCCCACAGACAAAACGTTGTAAGACTCTCGCTACTCTATCGCTATTTCCAAAGAAAGTGTTCAGAGAAACTACATTTCTTATTACCACCATTTCTAACCCTCACGGCGTAGACACGCCATGCGTCTCACATGGTAGATACCCACCCTCATTCCATTTGTATTCCATTGGTGGGATATGACAAGGGTGTGTTTTCTCTCTGAATTTATTCAACCTATACAACGAGGCAATTTTGAGTTAATTAAAAGTCCTACCATAATTTATTATTGTCGAAGACATTCTTAATAACATAAGGTATGCAGATGTTACAGTGTTAATAGCAGACATGGAACGGAAACTAAAGAAACTCCTACAGAATGCAGCAAAGGATATTGAGAAGAAAGTACTAAGCCCAAACTACAAGAAGACATAATGCATGGCC
This sequence comes from Ascarosepion bandense, assembly GCA_037127315.1. NCBI lineage: Eukaryota > Metazoa > Mollusca > Cephalopoda > Sepiida > Sepiidae > Ascarosepion > Ascarosepion bandense. The sequence continues at coordinate 110,692 of JBBBDQ010001273.1, read as the reverse complement.
ATCAGTAAAAAGATAACCCCAAAGTTTACAAATCGGGCATAGTAAAATTAAGCATGTCTGGAAAGTCTTTTAACAGAATACAGAAAGTGCGACACTGAGATCCGGAAACGTATTCGGATGGCAAACGATGAATTCCAAAACCTAAGCAGAGTATTAAGAAAAGAGTATTGAAAACTTTGAAGTGATATCGGTCCTTCTGTATGGAAAATCTCTTGAAAGATGAAGAAAAAACTTGAAACAACAAAAATGTGGTCTAACAGAAAGAAGTTGAAGGTACCATAGACCGATCATATGAGCAACGACGAGGTTTTAGAGAAAATAGAAAAAAATAAACTTACACTTAACATCAGGAACAGGCAGCTAAAATTTCATCTGCATAAAATGAGGAAGGAAAATCTGATACTCACAGTTCAGGCTTAGGACAAGAGAGACGGAGGAAAATAGTGCGTAACATATTTGATGAGCTTGAGTAAATAAATGGTAGAAGAGGGTTTAGGAGAAATAACAAAAATACAAAATTTATTAGAAGCTACAAGGGACAGTAGAGTGTGGAGGGCCATGATCACCTACCTTCTGAAGAGACATTACACATGAAAGGTTTTTTTTCTTATCTTCGACATGGTTTTGCAATCATTCTGGTTGGAATACCACCCGACACTGTCTACTCTGCTAGCCGATGGGAAAAAAAGTAAAATCATACCTTTCCCAAGGTCATTAGTGCAAATTGAGAATCACAAAAAGGCGAACTTGAATTTGACTCTCATATCTCTTTCTGTATTGATACCGACTACATGAATCGCACATCCATCTTGAAAATTATCATTCAATTTTTTCTTAACCTGAGCACGAATTTCTCTGACTGCCGCCGGTAACATTTAGGCGATTATTGAAGCCGTCGTAGCCAGCAATACAATCATGTCGATCTGTATAAAAAAAAATGTAAGGAAATATACAAACGAACTTTGTCAGATACGTCCATGGCAAAACGTCTAAAAGCCAGACTGTCTGTCATTCGATCTCGTACCTCATTTAAATATTTTCTCAAGATGCTCTCCCTGCAGCTCCGTCCTATGCTGATTTGTGACAAAGTTCAGTAACTTGCAACCTGGGTCACTCGCATGTGCATTGCTACCAGCAATTATAATTGTCACCCGGGGAACTGGAATGCTGGGAAAGGAAACAACACCGAAATCGGACTCTCTGTCGCCGACTGAACCAGCTAACGTAAATAGAACGCCAGCATTTTGATCTTCATTTTTGCTTTGACTTTATTTCCACGCCGTTACATGGAACTTTGGCCAAAAAAAAAAAAAAATGAAGTGATGTTGAAAACAAATGATTTTTCAGCAATAATTTTCTGGGTTCTTTTTAATCCTGATATTATTAGGTATAGCTAGATCCCACGCACACATGGTGAGGATAGGAATAACAATCGGGGTGAAGCAAGCAAAAAACACCAGACTGAAAATATTAACAGGGTAAAAACAAATCTTCACTTGTAGATTTCTTTTGTTCTTATTAAAAAGAAACCGAATACAGGACCCAAGAGCCAGCTAAGGTAGTTACTGAAGAATTAATATTTATTTAGTCAGTTTTTAAGAAATATGACCGGCCGATTACGTTTCCGCACTCCCTTGTACGTAACTGAAATTGCACCTTTTTATATTCAAATTAAAAAAGTTTAACTTCAAATGAAAGAAGTTGAGATGCAAATTAAAAACGATTAACATGTAGCATAGGGGAGCTGGTTAATGTTTCTTGGTTCGGTTTTGTGTCAGACTTAATCGAACTCCATACAGCTGACAAGTTTTATCCATAATTATCATCAGAAGGTTTGTTGTCGGCAGGTTCGAATATATGGAATTGTGTGGAATAGTGTAAGAATAAAATATACATTTTGCATTTTAAAATAGAAATTTATTAAAGGAGGAATAACAAAAATTCGTAGAAATTAATGTTCAATGAGAAAGTTAAGAGTATCAAGAGTTCGTACAAAATGTTCGTAGTACTAATTATTAAGAGAGATAAGGAGGAGAAAGAGGACAATTGTCCGAGTCACTTGAAGTTTGAAGTTACATTTTAGATGTGTGTGTCTCTCTTTCGCTGCTCCCATCTGAGTCTCTGACGCTGCAAAGACATTTATATGTCCTTTTGAATTTCGCACGGGATCGACAAGTTTTTCCAAGTTTTACAAATCGCTCCCATTGGTCAAAAATCATTTTAGCACCTACTTGCGAAATCTGGTTTCGACTTTTCGTTAAGCAGATGGTCAATCCTTTTTCTATTTAGGAAAACTAGGATTTCACACGTCATTGTGAATTTTTGTAAAAGTGAAGAAGGTTGATTTTAATTAATTTCTTATCCGCTATAAACATCAAAATAAAAACGCTGAATTTCAAATTGAAATTTTAATCGTGCAAAAAGATACAATATTAGTTTACAAACAAATAAACAAATGAAGGAACGAATAAACGATTAAATGAACGAATGAATAAGCCAACAGCATGATCACAGACAGATAATTAGAATAAATGAACAAACGAATAAACGAATGAATAAATGAACAGCATGATCACAGACGGATAATTTGAATAGACGAAGGAACGAATAAACAAACGAATAAACGAACAGCATAATCACGGACGTATAATTAGAAATTAACCAGTTCATACACTTGAAACCAAGATGGCTTCACTAGCAGCAGGATTTACTCAGAGCACAGATTACCTTACCTAGAAGTCGATGAAGCGATGACTGCAATTAACCCACTACTGTGCATAAAAACGTACAATCATATACATAAATCCCAAACTTGGCACAAGATTTCAAATGGAGAGAGTGAACTGGTTGATTTCTTATTATCTGTCTGCGACTATATCGTTTCTTCGTCCGTTTGTTTATAAACTAATTGTGGTGATAAAATCTGTTTGAGTTACCTCCCCTATCTATTGTAACTCTTCTACATTTGTAATTATAAAAGGTGTCTACACGGTGCCATGTTGTAGCTTAGTAAAGTTCTGTGTTTTTTATTTGAAGTTGATCAATTTGATAGTAAAAAGATCTAGTGTTACTAACACTCGTAACGAAGGAATGCGTCAAAGTTAGCAACCCAACAAACTTTCTAAAGGATCTAATATCATGTTTATCTATTTTATTTTATTTCTTTTTTAGTTTGTGAAGTGCTTCTTGGTCGAACTCAGAATGTTTTAAGTGCCACATCGTACAACTGAAATTTAAGTATATTAAATGATGAAGCATTCATAGGTATGTAGATATATAGAATCACGAGGAAAAATATTTAAGTTTGGGAAGAATTGTTTTACTAGCCTGAAATACAAAACCAAACACATTTAACTGTACATAATTTATAAATATGGGAATAAATCTAATTAGATTAAATAAAATAGAACATGCAGAAGAATCAGAATGGAAATAGGAATGATTGAGAAGTTTTATCAAAGGCGATGGAAAAAATGTGATATAGAAATTAAAATAAAAAACGATGCTTTCGAAAAACGGGAAAATATCTTTTATTTATTTATATTCCCCGCTAAAAACAGCGACTCTGATATGTCTTTTCCTTGCAACCGGAACGGAATAATCCATATGATATTGGTATAGTGTAAATTATGATGAATAACGATTTTTTACAAGAACTGTTTCCAATTTTTTAAATTTTAAATAGAATAATTTATAAACTTTTAAAATTAATTTGTAGCAGGCACGTGATATTTTTATTAGATTAAATCTATATTTCCTAATCATATATGAAAAAGCTCACTACAATTCAACGATACCCCAGTATTTTAAGAAAAATTTTGAATTTTTATGTGTGTATAAATGTGTGGATTTTTGTAAATATGGACGTCCATAAATGACATTAACGAAAAATAAGATAGGTAAGTATAATAAATTAAAATTTAACAAAACATTAAAATGCTTAAAATATGTACATTTTTTTAAAATAGTTAATTTTTTTTAAAATAAGCATTCACTTTCTATTCATGATGTAATTTTTCCAGTTAGTGTTCTTCTTAGATAAAATTCTAAGACTTCAATCTGTCAATATATCACTGAACACGTTTAAAAAGATGTTTTCTGCTATGTTTTAAACTAAAATATTATCCATGCATTATTTATTTCAGTTTGCGTATGTGCGTTGTGGTGCATTGGATATAGGGTCGGAACGAGAAATCGGGGAGCCGAGTTCGAATTCCAGCTGAATTCATTGCATTCACTTACGCGCAAATACCCCTGGGAAAGGTATTAATCCGTCTCTTCCCTCCAGTTATGGGTTAAATAATAGGGCAGATTGGGTTCTATAGCCTTGGTCGGCAACCAGTCTACCGCAGAAAGCAATGGCAACCTAGTGCGGGCTAATCTTCTGCCCAGTCAGTCATATCTCTTTCGAGATATGATCGCCCAAGCGTGTATCACGTATGGCACTTAACTGACTGAAGATAAATGAAAGTTTAAATCAAGTCATTTTTCTTAAATAACGTTTCAGTAAAGCATGTTTTATTTGTACAGTTTTTTTTTTAAAGAGTATCATATCTGTCAATATGAACAAATTTATAGGTTTTAATAATAAGGAGGGAAAACTTTCCGATCATTTTAAATTCGATTTAAATATGCCAAATATTAGTTTATTGTAAATATCAAATTTAATACATTAGCTTGGAATTAAAATTCAAAGTTTTCAAGATAGATAATTCCATTTTTTCAACTTGAAATATATTTTCAACTTCCATTTCATTTATTTGATAAATTTACTGAGAAAGTATAAAATAAATGAATGATAAAGAAATGAGTATACACTTTGCAAAGCAATATATTTTCCTATTATATTTATATTTACATTTCTGCACGTGAATATGCGCACACTCGTGCGTGTCGCCTGATAATATATGCAATCAAACACAACACAGGGTTAAATCGCGATGATGTAAATGACCCTGTCCCTCTTTTCCCTCTCGGGTTGGCACTTATAACCCTAACCTCTTACTGGTTATCCCACATGTACACATTCTAAGCGCAGTGCAGTCGACCACCTGTTTACATGTCGGTAGCAGGTATTGACATTTATTGAAGGCATGAATATGCACTTGAGGGCTAGCACGCCATCTTCCACGTCAATTCGCTAATGTACCTAGCTTTTCTGACGTTTTCGTATAACAAAGGGTGCAAAGAATTTTGATATCTGGGGTGAGCCTGATACATAGTGAAGTAATTGCAGATCAGCTTCGCTTAGAGCAATGGTTCCTTAATGACATTAAATTAAACGGTGACTAACTGATATTTCCTGGTTTCAAACATATAATACATATGGATCAGAACAGCCTGTGATAGATAGATAGATAGATAGATAGATAGATAGATAGATAGATAGATAGATAGATAGATAAGAACAGACTGAGATAAATTCGATCATCCAGTCATGCACCTCTGAGCTCTCTTCAGTCCTCTCTAAACTCTATAAATACTGTATCACTGCTTCCTGCTTTCTGCTTTCCTGCTTGTTGGAAGTTCTTCTCTGTAGTTCCTGTTTTCCAAAACTTTGGGCAACCCTCTGACTCCTCTAATTATCGCTCTATTAGCCTCTTACCTATTTTTGACAAAGTCTTCAAGGCTATTATCAATACTGAAATTGTTCATAATCTCATATTCCACAGGCAATATGGCTTCCGCTTCCCCAGGTCTACTGCTGATGTGCTAACGGAAATGACTGAATATACACCAGGATCTTGATAAGAACGGCGAAAGCCGAGCTGTTGCTCTAGATATCTCGAAAGCGTTTGACAGGGTTTTGTATGCTGACATCCGCGCAAGCTACAGGGCTACTGTATTTCTGAGAAATTGTTCAATTTAATCCGATCTTTCCTATCAAATCGTGAAATGAAGTTTGTTTTGAACAGGCTAGCTTCCAGATCAATTTATACGAACACAGGTCCCTCAAGGTTCTATCCTAGGTCTTACGCTTTTTCGGATCTTTATCAATGATCTTCCTGATGTAATCAGTTTCCAAGTAGGCATCTATGCAGATGAATCTACCATTTACTCCCTTCCCAATAAGACATCTGCCAAGGCTGACAAAGTAAACATCGCTGCTGCTCTTGAAAAGGACGTCAGATCTGTGATTGAATGGGGTAGAAAATGGCTCGTAAATATTGATGCTTCCAAAACAAAGCTTATCTCCTTTAACCACCATAAAGAAACTTTCCTCCCTTCCATCAATATGGATAACGCTAATCTCCTAAAAAGCAACATGTTGCGCCTCCTTGGCCCCACTCTCTCAACCAACCTCAAGTGGAATAACTACATCGAATCTATAGCTGCGCCTATCGACAGAAAATTTGGGTCTCTCTGTCGGACCAGAAAGTTTTTCTCGTTAGAACCCATTCTTCATATTTATAAATCTACTATTTGTCCGTGCATTAAATACTGTTGTCATAACTGGTCGCGTGTTTCTGTCATTCATCTTGAGACTCTCGGCAGAGGATCTGCAACGTAAGTGATCCTGACTTGGCAACTCAGCTTCGGTAACTTTGTCACTGACGTAATGTGGCTTCCCTCTGTCTTTTCTACAAGTATTTTCACGGCCTCTACTCCGACCTCATGAAGTTACTCTTGCTACTAGATAAGCGTCAAGATCCCACACCTTTCACCGTTAAAATAGTCAAATGTAACCGTCACTTCAACTCTGCCAGTTTCTTTTCTCGCACTTCTCACCAGTTGAAATCCCTTCCGTATACTTGCTTCTCTCGTAGATATGATCTCCGAAATTTTAAATGCAACGTCAATTGCCATCTTCTACCTCCCTAAATCCCATCCACCTCCACAAATCCCATCAAAATTCTTTTTTTTTTTTGCATCTCCTGTACTCTGTTTATTTTCTCTCTCTGTAACCCCCTGCACAACAGTGGCCTTGTTTGGAGTGAAATATTTATTAAAATAAAAAATAAAAACATACAAAAACTAAGATAGATCAGAACAACCTGAGATGGATTGTCAAAATTTCGCTAATTTTCGATGTTGATGAGTCTAGCTTTATCTTTAAAAATATAGAAATAGACGCATAGAATGGCCAGGTAACAACTGGTAGATTTCCCGACGAAGTAGAACATATGAGTGGTTAACAATAGTAGTCGCATCGTCTTTTAAACCCAAAGTATGATGACATTTTAACCAGCTGAGAGAATGCAAAAAGATTCGGTCAAATCTCCCCAGCAAACAACAGCAGTGCTTCAATTCCTGGGTGCCGAGTAATTGTAACCTTATGCCAGTTATCTTGCTAACTATGTGCATATTTTCATGTGCTTCCGGTCTTGGATACCTGGGTGCTCCACACTCAGTCCAGTTCAAAAAATCAGAAAATCACCGTATTAAACTGGTGACTGTAAACTGTAGCTTAGATGCAGTCGAACGTCGCAATGGGGATTTTCTAAGCGCAGCTTAGATGTGGACCAAGGCCGAATGTTCAAAGCACCTTGTGAGAATCGAACTCACTACTAATTCGTAATTGTTCTAGACAGACAAGCTTTCCCTCCATATCCATATATATGGATGCATAGGAATTAAAATGAAAGAAACCAGTGCAAAGAGAGTCGAAATCGATAAGAAAATCATAGACAGATGAATTATTTATTCTTGTACGAGTTCAATAATCACACGCACACACGTACATACGTACATACATCGATACATACATATGCATGTTTGTGTTCTAAAGCAATAATCAGTCGGGAATAGTTTTAGTATTCGGTAAATCAGAAATGTCGGCCACTTGGGAAATATAAAGAGAGTTGGAACCTAATCAAACCGCGTAGATCTCTGCTTACCTTCAGTGTCATTCATTCGCTCTCTCTCTCTCTCTCTCTCTCTCTCTCTCTCTCTCTCTCTCTCTCCCGGGTTTTTAAGACTTTTTTTTTGTCAACGAAACTTTAAACCTATTGGAAGTCCTGCACACTTATCGGTTATATTTCTTAGCAAAAGACATGGTTAAGACACATTAGATCAACTAGCGGCTTCCCTTATGTCAATAAGGGTAGCGGGTTCGAATCCTGCCAAACAATGCTTATTTTCCAAATAAAATTTCTCGAATATTCAGATCGGTATATATATATATATAAAAATATACTGATTAATTATATACATAAAAAAAGCAAAAAATAAACAGACTGTCCGCTCAAATACGAGTATCCGTTAAAAATAATGTTAAAACAAATAAATTTAAATAAATTTGTCGGTTAACACCATTTCGTAAGATTTCGTAAAATTGTCTTTGTTTACATTAGGATACGAACCAGATCAATTATAGATATTTAAAAAAATCAGGAATTTGTGTATTTAAGGCTAAATTTGACTTTGTCTAAATATGAATTCTTTCGTAGTCTAATGGTTAAGACATACCAGATCAATTGGTGTGTTTCTCTATGTCTATAAGTGTCGCAGGTTTAAATTATGCCGAAAGATCCATATTTTCTTAACAAGTTTTCTCGAATCTTCAGTTCGGTAGATATATATATAAATATACTGCTAAATTATTTAAAAAATCAAAGTAACTTTACTAAAAAAATCTTTGTGGCCGAACGTTTCAAGAATCCCTTACTAAAAAGCGGTTTCCCAGAATAAAAGGAAGGCAAATCTGATAGCTGCTGAAGGTTGGTATATCTTGCTTTAATAAGACTGTCTGTTATCTCGCCTATTAATTTCACTGTTAAAAATATACTGTGATGTTCACTCAAACATGTGTATGCGCAGAAATAAAAATACTGTCGGAATAAAATATATTGATCATCTTCATATCCAAAGAAGGATCCGCAATGTAATTGATTCTGACCTGGCGTCTTGACTTCAGTCAATTTCTCATCGACGTGACATGGCTTCCACTGTCTTTAAAAATATTTTCATGGCTACTACTCTGATAAATAGCCAAATGCAACTATATCTACTCCAAGAGTGTTTCTTTTGTTTTGTTTTGTTTTTTGTTGTTTTTTTTTGTTTTTTTGTTTTTTTTTTGTTTTGTTTTTTTTTTCACTCCTGCCTGTGAAACTCCTTTCCGTTTATTTGCTTCTCTGATAACTATATTCTTAAAACATTTAAATGCAACGTTAATCGCTATTTTCTATCTTCTTGAATCCCGTTCATCTTTGTCTTTTCCTCAATCCTCCCTAGTGGCATTACTACCTTGCTTGGGATGAAAGGATTTAAAAAAGTAAATGTATTTGGATTTGTATTCAAAACTTATTTGAGTAAATATTCATACAAAGCAATGCACAAGAGCCAGCAGTAGATGAAAAACTTGGAGTCTAGTTTTGGTCTTGAAATTAAGTTTGTCTTTACTGTTTGTATTAGCTAGGGTCATATTTCGTTATGGGAAGGTGAGAAACCTATATTGTGACACAGCCACACCCAAAGTGCTATATGTAAAAACATCATCATTCATTATTATATTCACTTAACATATTTTGTACCGCTGCGAACACTACTCACGTCTATCTCACAACGGTGACATTCAAGGCAGAATTGTGCAATGGCGTGACAGTATTTTTGCACAGGGATGTTGTGGTTATCTCGCATATCCTCTCAAAGGGGGATTTGTTTTGGAAGTTACCTTTTTTTCTAGTTCTTGGCTAAAGAGGCAGGACCTACAAGTCAGCAGGTGATTTTGAATACACAGTTTCTTTCTCCTAGACTAGTTGCCACCTAAGTCTCTAATTCCTAGTCCTGGTATTCTACCTTATTTATTTATTTATCCTGTTTTTTAGGGTTTTTTGTTTTTTGTTTTGTTATGTTTTTTTGATAGGAGAGAAAAGACTGATTCATACATTTCCCAGGGGTATTAACACGAAAGTGAATGTAATGAACGCGACTGAAATTCGAACTCTGCTCTTCGATTCTTCAATCTGAGCCGCTAAACAATACTCTATTGTGCTAAAAACATGCCTAGATTAATTGTCAGAAACCACCATCATAGCTGAATACTCTATGCATAACATCGAGAGGCCTCACAGGAAATGACTCCACGTACCAGATCTCATTCACAAAATGGCTATAGAGTATCCACGATATTATACACCCACTGATAGGTTATCATCCTTTACAGTTCCTTTAAGGTTCTGATCTCTGACTATGAGGCAGATAACTGTATTATATTTCATGGAAATGAAACTGAGTGTGCGCCAAGCTACATAAAAAATTGGTAACTGTAAACCTTCTTTTTCACTCGTTATCGTTGAACGAACATTGTTATGAAAGATTTTCATACACCGTAATTTTTTTCTCCTATAATATATCATTTCTGCCTCGTTTTCACCTTCAGCATGCCACACGACAAGCCAATCATAAGAATCCTATTTTTCCTGTTATATTTTAATTTGCTATCTGGGACTAATTTGATTCCCGCGCCTCAGTCTCGAATTTTCCATCGAAATAATCTCTTGAGAAATTCTCCTGGAATTTAATCTCTAATCACTTACTTCCCTCTCCACCAATCTCTTTCTCTCTTTGTTTGTTTTTTGTTTTGTTTTTTTTGTTTTTTTTAGTACCCCACTCTCTCCTCTCTGTTTTCTTGTCTTTTTTTAACCCCTCTTTCTTTCTTTCTTTCTTTCTTTTTTTTTTTTTTTCGCGCCTGGTTGTTATGACTTTAACAATTATTTCTCTTTACGGCCGGGATATTAACAAACAATTCAAAATTTTTCATTCAATCTAACGACATGTAAAATGACATAGAAACTAACAAAGAGACGCAAAATCGCTGAAAACACATTCTATAATTTCTATAGTGCAATTACTCTATAAACAAATATCGTGAATATGAATGCAAAAAGTTTTGCTATGTACTATAAGCCATACTACTACAATACAATATTACTACCATAGTATTTTATACTCAGTCAATTGAGTGCCATACGTGATACACGCTTGGGCGATCATGTCTCGAAAGAGACATGACTGACTGGGAAGAAGATTTTCCCGCAGTAGGTTGCTATTAATTTTTCGTGTTAGATAACCAAGACTATAGAACCCAATCTATTCTGCTACTTAACCCATAGCTTGAAGAAAAGACGGATTAATAATTCTCCTAACAGTATCTGCACATTAGTGAATGCAACTGGAAGTCAAACTCGGCTCTCTGATCTCTCGTTCTGCACCACAACGCACATTTTGCACTGCTGTTACCACAATCCGTATTATTACTATAATATTACAATATTCTCCTGCGATATTACCATATTATTATAATATTCACCTGCACTATGATTGGTATATTCCATAATATTGCCACACTCCACCCACGTCTATTGAACAGGTGTAGAGGCTCATCCCTTGTTCCCTGTTTAGGATGTGGTTTCCGGCTTTCTCTTTTCCAATCTATTCACTCTTGCGTAGCCCCCTGCACACCAATGGCCTTACCGCTTTGCTCCGGGTGATATGATTAAAAAATATATAACATTATTTTTCTGCGTAGAAAAAGGTTTCATGGTGCCTTCTGGCTATAAAACCCAGACTGTCCTCTCCATAGATACCGAAATAGATTCATGCCTTTCCCAAGTGAATGTAATGAATTACAACGTTGAACGCGGGACTCAGGTTTCTCAGTCTGAGCTGCTATCCATTAGTCCACCGTGCAGTGTCATCTGTATACCTTATGTTTCTAAGATTGTGCCCTCCAATAATAAATCATTGTGGGATATCTATTTCTATATTTATCGTACTTTTAAAAATATGTTGCGAAATTTTGTTAAATTTTGATGAGAAACTCCAGCAATAAATTTTATAGCAATTTTCGTATTTTCTTTCTTTCCATTTTTCCCCAGCTTCTTTCGCCTTCTCGTCGCGTATTCTTACCTTTTCTCCCCACTTCGTATCTATCTCGTTTACCGACAAATACAGAATAAAGATTTATTTTGATGTTGATAATTACAACAAAAATACTTCTGTCTCTCCGCTTTTGTTTTTAGCATTAGAATAAACACACGACCTTATTTCACTAAAGAGAATGACAAAAGGTTGTCTGGGGACGGATCACCTATCATCGGAGTAGTTGTTTCTCTTATCCACAAATGTAAAAAGACGATACAAAGTATTTTGTTTTTTAAGTGAACAGATATGAAAATTGCTTTGGGACATCCTTCGCGGACAAAAAGCAATGGAAATCACTTCTTCCCGATTTGCACTTTAATCTCTATCGACTTTTCGACATTTTTATACTTATACGGTCTTTCTCTTGACATCTTTTCTATTTTTTTTATACTTCTTTCCATTTCATCATCTTCCCAAATACTCATTTTCTTCTCATTCCATTTTTTTTTCTTTCCATTTCATCATCTTCCCAAATACTCATTTTCTTCTCCTCTTATTTCTTTCACCTCACCAATATTTTACAGCTTTCTTTTTTACATTGTTTCTTTTTTCTGCCTTGTTTCATTATTGTTCACTTCTTTCGCCTTTAACCCCCTCCATTCCTTCTAAAGCTCTTCTCTTTTACACCATTTCGCTTCCAAGACACTAACCCTAATTCATCGCACGTTAAAACACCCGTTCTCGTACGATCACTGAAATCCGAGAAGGCGAAATAAGTTGAGGACAAAAAAATTAAAAGGAAAAAAAAGAAAATACTTTTTTTGAAGTAAAATCCTTGACTATCTTTTATAACGTTAGATCAAAACCTTATTTTTGTCGCCACTTCTGTAACGTTGCTTTTCGTAATGTTAATCTGAAGAAAACTTCTGGTATCTCGCTATAAGTTATATTTCGGTATCTTCACGTAAAGACAACGTACAAAACGAATCCTTTGAATGATACAGAATAATGTTTTCGGAATAATTCTCTCGATTAATTCACCCAGAAACAATCTCTTAATGGCATACAACACCGGAATGATGCAAATTACCGAACACCGAATACTGAATACACAGAATACAGAATGCCCAGAATACACTCGGGCTTCTAAGTGCTTTATATACCAATATTTATAGTCACATGATTCCAGTAGCACACAACAGTTATAGTTCTTGCCTGGATATCCTACTGAGTAGGTAACCCGTATACACACACTGAGATATGTTTGGCACCCCGACTTGCGGTAATAGTTAGCGCTAGAACAATTACAACCGAACAATGAGTTTGACCCTCAGGTTCTCCATAATTTAGGTCTTACGCCACATCTAAACCACACTTAAAAAATTGCCATTCCGAGACGCATGATTACATAACTTATAACGACAAGAGAATATATCTTTCGCGTACTTTTGTCAACTTCCAAAATTTTCTGCACGTCTCCAACTCATTATTTCACAACCGATTTATGCCATCCTTCTGTCACAGCGACAATTCTTCGCCTTTTCAGTTGGACATTAACTCTGTTTTTTATCGTGCCCTTTTGTTCCTTTACTCATTTTTTTCTATCTATTTATTCGTTAATTCACGTGTCAATTACAACCCACGTCCTGACCAACTAAAGGACTGATTTGCTTCAAATATTTTTTGCCTCTTTTTTTTTCTAGTAAGTTTCTTATCAAGTTTGTGGTATAAACCAACTCCTTTGTGATACCCTGAAGAAAAACCTTAACCCAAAATAAATAAATAAATAACTCACAAAGCACTGGAAGAGAAAAGTGAAAGAGAGCTTACATTACATTTTTTGCGATTATTATTATTATTATTTCTCCTCCTCTGCTACTACTATTATTTTTTTCTTTTTTCTAACACAATGTCAGAGAAAGTTCTGTATTATATGAAAAGTTCATTTTTTCATTTCTTTTCAAAGAACACACACATCAGAAAGTTCTATAATGTTCAAAACGGTTCTTTTTCTTTTCTTTCTCTCTTTCTTTTTCCTTTTTCTTTCGAAGAACACACACATCAAGAAAATTGTATACTGTTCAAAAGTTCGTTTTTCCCCTTTTCCTTTCAAATGGTATCACACTCATAGACATTCCGATGCACAACCATACAATCGTAGGCAGAAACCGCGTCCTCAATTTACAAATTGACCTCGAGTAAATGACCTTTGCATACACCATGCGAAACTCTGCTCGAGTTCACGTTGCACACAGAATTTCCTAAATTTTAACCATACTATGATTGGACACAGAAATATGTCATTATTTGTAGTGCGTCTCATTTAAAGTCTGCCTTAGAAAACAACAATAACAACAGCAACCAAACGAGAGACAAAAAAACAAAGAAAAAACTACCTAAAGTTCTAATCGCATCTGATAATGCTGACATGCGTTTCGATCAGAGGATTAGTCGCAACACTTACAGTTCTAAGCTCCCAAGTAACTTAGTCTAAAAATGGGCCCGCCTTACTGTGAATATCACATAATTCAACGTTTTCCCCAAGGACTGCAACTATTACATATAATATCATAAGGAATCTAATCCAATCCCCATTCTCAAACGCCATCTTCTTCTGTAACATCTTATTTAACAACAAATTTTTCCACACATGTCTAACTTTCTTTTTTTCCTGGGGTCCTTATAAAACTCCAAATCAACCTCAAATAACTTAACTATCAAGGCTTTTCAACAAAGCGACGAGAGGAGGTAATTCTAATGGAGGATTTCACATGCTTAAAATTGGTTGGGGCTGAAACCAAACTTAACAGCTGGAAGAGTTTGAAAAATGTACTTTGCTTCTCAAATACATCATCTCTTCCGACATTTCTATTTCCTATGACTATTACTTCATCCCCGTCAACTCTAATTCTTTTATTTCCATTTCCCCCTTATGCGCTCTTTACCCTCCTTGACGTGTCCGAAAAAATCACAGCCCCTATCTTCACGGTCAGACTCTGCAGAAAACTGTAAAATGAATGCTGTCCTATTCTTAGTTTTTGTTTGATGTAGTAACTTTTTATCTTCTTTAAAAATCACCAGAGCAGAGTACACATATACAAACGAAAAAATCACGTACCTTATCTCGATTTCTCTACCACAATAGTCTAGTGTTTACTTGACGTGGTAACCAGATTCGATGAATCTGTTATTTTAAAAAAAAACAGCAGGTCACTGCTCAAGAATTTACGATTTCGTGCATGCCAATCCGACGAAGATTAAAACTTGAACCAAATTGAGGATTTTTTCTCGCTGCTAAAAAACTGACACCATATATGAAAATGTACAATATATTTTTATTCTTTTTCTCGGTGACTTGGTTTGTGTGAAGTTGAGGGTGGTCGAAGGTAGGCACGCGCGCACACGAAGGACAGCCGATTATTGCTCCGTCTTCCCTTCTCTTCCGTATCTGACCTCAACTGCACTCAACTGTCTCTCTGATCTATTAATAGGCGAGCCTAACTCGACACGTAGCACTTCCGTCTTGCATTTTATTTCTATTTCGAGTGCTTATTTCTTTCACCTCGACCTCTACGCACCTGAATTTTTCACATACTCTGACATTTCAAAACAACATTTTTTTCCAAATCCTGCCGGCCCTGCGTCAATCAGTGTAAAATATACTTCTTGGCAAAATTATACCCCAGCCAAAGAATATGTAACATTAATCCAACATATTTTAAAAGCACGACATTTTCCTGCGAGAATTAAACGTCCTATCAGTATTTATTATTGGCAAAAACAATCTTAACAATATAAGATATGCAAATGGCACTATGTCGGTAGCAAACACAAAAAGGATATTAGAGGAACGCATAGAGAAGTAGTAAAGAAAAGCGAGAAGAAAAGTCATATATCAGGTGCTGTAAACTGGGATGTGTGGATGGTGTAATAAATAACGACTTGGAATTGGGATTCATGAAGCCGTAGTTTCAATAACAGTCGGATTCTATATATTCCCTTAAAAGCATATATCATTGGAAAAGGTATGAATCCACCTTTTTCCACAGGTATGGCTTAATTAAAACATGTATCAGTAAATCATTATTATCTCTAAAAATATCTTAGAATCTAAAAATATATTCTGGCTTTAAATAAATAACAAACAATTGATAACCCTTAAAATAAATCTACCATTTTACACGTTCTTCATCACTACTATGCTCTTTAAATCTAGACTTCCTTTTTTTTTCTTCTTTTTTTCCTTGATTCTATTTTTTGCATACTTTCCTTTCTTTTAAATTTCTTTTATTTATAACACCTTTTTTTCTTCGCTTTCTGTTTCTTTTTCTTCTCTCCCTTCCCTGTCACCCTTTCATTTCTTTTTTCAATCTCTTTGTTTTTCTTTGTTTTTCTTTTTTAAAACGTCTTTATCTTCACCCTCTTCTTTTACGACTTTTCCTTTCTTTTTAAAATGTTCTTTTTCTTTTTCTTCATCCTTTTCTTTTTTCGTCTTTTCCATCCTCTTTTTTTTTTCACCTTTTTTTCTTTTCTTTCAATCTTCTTTATTCTGTCTTCTACATTCATTTAACGTGTATCAAACGTGTCTTTTTCTCCCATAATCATCGAGGAATCTCCCTGTACGTTTCTTAAGCCTATTTAAATCTCTACAAATTGTATCTTTTGACGACCCTAGCCATTCTGAAATCTTTTTGGTAAATGTTAGACATCTTCTCGTCTAGCGGGGTTTTAAAGCCGCATACACTACCACCATTGACGGTCACCCACTTCTGGACTTCATTTCAAGCGAAAACTCACCACCTTTAAAATGATCAAATGAAATTTGAGGCGGAATGTCCAAATATTACTTCATTTACTTCTTCAAGTAGAGAATTTGAAACCCAGTTTAAAAATCCCCTTAAATATTTCTAAAATACCATTAATGTTAACCTCATAAACATAAATAATAATGATAAATCATTAATGTTAAATTTCCAAATAATAATAATAAATATACCTTTTGTCTATAAATATTTTCATGATAATTGTTCTGGTAAGCTTTCCAATTTAGTACCTGGATTTTATGATTAGATTGGCGGCAAGGTCTCATCATTTTACCCTTGAAACGGCTGAATGCAGCCGTAGGTTCTATGTTTACAGCTTCTTCTCTCACACGTTTTGCTTATGAAACAGTCTTCCGGCTTTTTTATTTCCAGTCAATTTTGATCTTTCAAAAGATAAATGCTATGCTAATCGTTATCTTGTTCTTTTATTGTTCTCTGACTATAATAATTCTTTCATTGCCCCGCATTCTCTCACATTCAGTACCCACTTGCGTCATAGTAGCTTTATTGCCTTACTTTGGGTGAAATGGTTATATATATATATATATATATATATATATATATATATATATTCCCTTCTGCAAATTGATTGAAACAAAACAAATAATATCTATTAGGATCTTTTACACTTTCCCTCACGTATACGTCATCTCTTGGTGTTGTTTATCTTTTCCGACTGCATTTTCCTTTACGTTTTGGACTGATGAATCCAGTTTGTTTCTTCGCCTTGATAACGCAACTGACAGTTGAAAGTCTGTCACTAAAAATATCCACGATCTCTCCGTAAGGCTTGCCAATATGTTAATGCAGCGTTACAATTTTTTTACGCTTCTTTGAAGTAACGTCCACCGCTGGTGGCCAACTAATTGACAGTCGAGACAATAATGTTTGTACATGATAAAAAGCTGAAGCAATCACGGATGACGTAAGGCCAAACAAATTTCATCATACACCTCGAAAATACATTCATATTACTGCACACGATTGCAAATGACTTAATCTGAGGAAAAATAGAAATCGAATACATCCTGTGACTCCAGTGTGTCAAAAACTAATCTTATGTTGAAAGAAAGGACACTAAAGCAGGTGTTTCAATTAATTTGCAATATATATAGTGTATCGATGCAGCAGATAATTTTTTGAATATTTATTGTTAAAAATAACAGACAATGAATGTCTATTATGTTTAATCATGAGCCGTTCTAAACATTGTATGTTTAGCTTTAATTTTAGGTGAAAATAAAGACACAATTTGTCTAATATTTGGATATTTTTTATTATGCTGGTTCCAAGATTTTGGCTCACATGAGCCATCTTCAGAGAGATTGCAGGGGCATTAGCATAAAGACATCCAACATCAAAGATGATATTATCTTGTGCTGACATAAATAATTGCTAGCAATAGAACCATATGTCTAAATGCAATGTAATGTGTTGTGACTAGATTGAAATGTGATTTTATTGAATGTGGGTGGTTTTGATTTAATGTAGATGGCCTCTAATATCTGAAGATTGTTTTGACTGTGTTTATGTGTGAGTATTATTGTTATTTTCACCTAAAATTGAAAACAAAATACGATGTCTAGAACGGCTCATGAATAAACATAATAAACATTCATTGACTGTTATATTTAACAATATATGCTTAGAATATATATATATATATATATATATATATATATAAATTTATTTATAAATGTAACTTTGTCTCTGTGTGTCTGTGTGTGTGTGTGTGTGTGTGTATCCATTACCTATAGACTCCGAAACGGCTGATTCGATTTTCTTAAAAATTTACACAGTTGTACCATACGTGTTCTCAGCTAGATTTTGTGTCGAGGTACCCCCGATAAATATCGAAAATCGATAATCAAAAAAATCGGGTTATAGAAGGAATCGTCGGATTTTAATCAAATTTGATACACTCATAGACAAAGACATAAGAAATTATATTCAGAAGTTTCAAGGTTGCAGTTCTTAGAATAGAGCAGAAAATCGATAATATATATATATATATATATTTTTTTTTTTAATCATTTCACCCAGAGCAAGGCAGAAACGCCACTGATGTGCAGGGGGTTACATAAATGTAAAAAGATTAATTAGAAAAGAGTGAGGAGTACAAGCTAGTTAGAAAGGAACAATAGAAAGCTGAGAAAGCAGGTGCAATGACAGATACATAGGCGGAGAGAAAGTGAAGATTATACAGAGGAGGGGAGAGAGCTAGAGTCCAGTGGTTAGTAGATGAGTATTAACTTTGCATTTAAATTTCTGGAGGTTGTAGCCGTCAGGAAAGCAAGAATACGGGAGTGAGTTCCACAGGCGGGAAGTGCGAGAGAGGAAGCTGCAGGAGTAGAATTGTCGTCTGCATTTGGCTAACCTGACTGTGAATGGGTGGGACCCAGTTGCCAGTCTGGTTGCACGGGTAAACACCTGTTGAGGAGGCATCAGTGACTTAAGCTCATCCGAGCAGAAGCCATGAAAGTATTTATAGAAGAGACAGAGGGAGGCCACATTTCGACGATGGGAAAGTGGCTGCAGTCGAGTCGCCAGATCAGTACCTATCACATTACAGACTCTCCTTTGGAGCTTGTCAAGAACACTGAGGAGAACGGCAGGGGCACCTGACCATAAATGGCAGCAGTACTCCATGCAAGGACGGATGGTTGACTTGTATATATACAGGATGGATTCAGGTGGAAAAAACATCCTGGATCGACATAGTGACCCAATCTTCTTAGCAGTAGATTTTGCTATGGATTCAATATAGTGGTTCCATTTGAGGTCTGAGGACAGGGTATATATAGATATATATATATATATATATATATATAAGGCAAGATGTTTGTGTGTGCGTCTATTTATCTGCCTGTATGCCTGTATTTTTTCAGCCCTTTTATTTTGACTTTTGCTTCTAGTTTGGCTCTAAGTAGGTATAATTGTAGTTCTTAATCTCAGCCATGATAACATTTTCTCAGAGGACTTATTTAGCTTTCAAAATTCAGTTTACGGCGAAAAAAACTTATTTGATATGAATACCAGGAAATCAAAATTTGATTTACATACATTCATTTTTCTTTCAGTCTACGGTTTCGCTTTATTATTGCTTCTTTCGTGCCAACGCCCAAAGAGCCTGAGCTTCAGGACCATTGATTAGTTTTAAATCTTTCATTACACCCGAGCAACGCGCCGGGCTATATATTTTATATATATATATAAAAAGAAGTTGAAAATGCAACTGTAGTTTTTAAGAATATTTATTTAAAGTAACTTTACTGGTTTCACAGTTCTATGATTTTCAAAGGCTATATTGAGATGGAGAGATGTGTGGCTATGGCATGATTTGTTTTGCCTTGAAACAAATCATGGAATAGCAACATTTCAATTAGGATTATAAAAAAATGTAACTACCACTAATTGAGTTTGAATCCAATTGCCAGTGAAATAGCGAAAATGACGATTGACATAATTTTACTCTGGATCAAATTCCCAAAAAACAAAAAAAAATCGGTCAGAATCCCATTAATCATCAACGGCACCGAAATTTCTCTTGCATTTCGAAAATTCTAGACGACAACTATGAATATATTTGGAAAAAAATATCTGTGTTTTAAAGTGGTATTTCCCGAACACGCTTATCGTTCCTCTCAAATTCAACAAAAAAAAATTAAACAACTTTTACCAAATACATGCGTTCACACTCAAAACTGCAAAACGAGAAACTGAAAGCCGAGTCCAAATTCCATCTGAATTCGTTGCATTCACTTACGCACAAATACCCTGGGAAATTAACTAATCCATCTCTTCTCCTTTTAGCCATGGGTTAAATAGCAGGATAGATTGGGTTCTGTAACCATGATTGGCAACCAGTCTACTGCAAAAGTAAAGGTAGCCTATTGCGGGATAATCTTCTGCACAGTTAGTCATGTCTCTTTCGAAATATGATCGCCCAAGCTTGTATCATGTATGGCACTTTACTGGCTGAACTAATCAAATAATGGAAATTTTTAAGATGAGTACAATTGCCATGCTTGTGGTACAGTGGATATCGACTTGTAACGAGAAATCGGAGAGCTAAGTTCGAATTCCAGTTGAATGCCTTGCATTCCCTTACGCGCAAATAACCTTTGGGAAAAGTATTAATCCCTCTCTTCCCTCTAGTTATGGGTTAAATAACAGAACATATTGGGTTCTATAGCTTTGGCTGGCAACCAGTCTACCGCAGAAAGTAATGGCAAATTACTGCGGGATGATCTTCTGTCCATTCAGTCATGTCTCTCTCAAGACATGATCGCCCAAGCATGTATCACGTATAGCATTTAACTGACAATCCCCATTATGTTACTTACGTTTAATTTGGATGCCATTCCAACTGGCTGCGTTGCATTCGATTTGTCACGTTCAACATTTTTTCTCAAGTGAAGCTTTGAAACATAGCTTGAAGCCGACAGACATACTGTTGAAATATTATTAAACATTGTTAGACAGTGTGTCCTCCGTCCTAGCTATGACAATAAGCTGCATCCGGCAGCAAAGCTTCGGAAGGTTTTGAGAAGGATAGAACCACCTCTTTATTGCTGTTCCCAGGTCTATCCTGTATCCTGGATATGACGATAAACTACATCCGGCAGCATTGCCTTTGATCGGAAGGTTTAGAGGAGCGTAGAAACACCATTTTATTTGCTGCTGCTGCTGTCAGGTCCACCCTGTGTCCAGGGTATGAAGATAAACTACATCTGGCAGAATTGCTTCTGATCGGAAGGTTTAGAGGAGCATAGAACCACCTCTTAATTACTGTTGTTCCAAGGTTCGCCCTGAACCGCACATCCACCTATGGAAAAATATAGAACCCCGAAAGTGGTGTGAAAACATGATAATATAAATTAGAAAAAATTACCAGCAATACATTTTTGTGAAAATAAAATTAGCAAAGCTCACAAGAGAATGAAACTCGACATTAAATACCCCATAAGGAGATGATATGCCATTAAACGAACAAACCAAACCAAATAGTGTGACTTTTCTTTTCTCTCTAAGTGAAATATAGTAAAAGTTACGTCAATCATATTTCTTTTAATAATAACAACAATAATATAGTGAAGTCACATAAACTGCATATGCATGAAATAAACTTTATATTATAGTTTTTTTAAAAAAACACAGTTAATGCTTCCTAATATTTCATTCTTAATTCTTCTATTTCTGCAATTTTCTAGAAATGTACAAATTAGACACGAAGAAAGAAGAACTATTAGAATAAACGTAAATGCCAGAGAATGTAAAAAGTAAGCTGCAATAAAGACACAGCAGCCTGGGGAACTGATTTAGCCGTTAAGTTACACACGGTAAACAATCAGCAATTAGCTTCTCGGTTTGTAATGAAATTTCGGAGATTCCAATTTTCCTAACTCGCATAATCGTACCGTTTCGCTTCAATCGTAACACCATTGAACGCGTGAAAAAAAATGGCGTGGTATTATTTTAACTCCGACGCTGCCTTTTCTTTCCCCTTTCCCGCGTAAATAGCTCCAAAACAAATGGCTCTGCTTATCCCAATCAAGAAATATGACAAACTGGCCACGATTTAATAACGTGGTTTGTTTCCGATTCTCATGTTTTAAACTTGCGACATGCTCGTCGGGTTGATACGGGAGAAAAATTTAAAATTTAAATTTAATTTTAATTTTTACCCTTTATATCAACTCAGAACAAAAAATCGGAGAGCTAAGTTAGAATTCCAGTTGAATTCGTTGCATATCAGTTAATCAGTTAAGTGTCATGCGTTTTACACGCTTGGGCGATCATGTCTCGAAAGAGACATGACTGACTGGGCAGAAGATTATCCTGCAGTAGGTTGCCATTGCTTTCTGCGGTAGACTGGTTGCCAACCAAGGCTATAGAACCCAATCTGTCCTATTATTTAACCCATAACTGGAGGGAAGAGACGGATTAATACCTTTCCCAAGGGTATTTGCGCGTAAGTGAATGCAAGGAATTCAACTGGAATTCGAACTCGGTTCCCCGATTTCTCGTTCCGAGCCGATATCCACTGCGCCACAGCGCACATTCTCGTTGCATATACTTAAGCGCAAATAATTTTGGGAAAGGTATTAATGCGTTTTATCTTCTTTCAGCTATAGATTAAATAGCAGCACAGCCTTGGTTGGTAACCAGTCTATCATAGAAAGTAATGGCAACCTACTACGGAAAACTTTTCTACCCGGTCAGTCGTATCACTTTAGAGATATGATTGCCCAAGGCTGTATCACGTATGGCACTTCACTGACTGACTGATTTTCAGAGATGTGTTCTTTTGGTGTTTTGGTCGTTTGTACTTTCTTCTTCTATATGCCTTGTCCTTTCAGAACGTAGACGATCATGGCCTTCCACGTCTCATTATCCCTGGTGGCTCTTAGCACACTTTCTCCTGTAACATCACACGAAAACTTTGTTCTGTCATCAAATATGTTATCCGCTGCGTTTCTCTGTCTCTTTTTCCCTCTATCTAGCCTGTTAGTATCAGGTTTTCCAAGCCCTCCCCCTTATTGCATGTCCCAGGAACTTCAGCTGTCTCTTCCTAATGTTCAATAATAATTTTCTTTTTGTATCCATCCTTTCCAAAACCTTGTCATTGCTAACATGCTCGGTCCACGATATCCGCAGCATCCTTCTGTAGAACCACATTTCAGCTGCTTCAGATTTTTCCTTCATCTTTGATGATATTGTCCAGCATTCAATGTCATATTGAAGAACTGACATCACATAGCAATCCAGTTCTCATTTGTTTTTGTTTCTAGTAAAAGTTTCCTGTCTCTTAATACTTTACTCAGCTTCTGGAACGCATCATTCGCCATGCCAATTTGCCTTCAGATCTCCGTGTCACACTTTCTGTCTTCTGTTAGCATACTTCCTGGGTATTTAAATTTTTGTACCTGCTTGATTTTAGTATCTCCTACCTGTATTTGGTATGTTGGGCTGCTCTTTTTACTGATGACCATGCATTCGGATTTCTTCTTTTGTCTCTCTTCAGCAATCTTTCTTTTTTTCATTTTGCTTAGTTTTTTGCATATATAGTATTATTCATAGGGTAAACATTAATATATATTATTATTATGCATAGTGTAAATATTCATATATAGTATTATGCATAGTGTAACTATTCATAGGGGATTTCATTTTTTTAATTTCTTATTTTTATTCCCCACTTCCCACAGACAAATTATACATAAGGGACTAATTAGGATTATTAGGGGTATTATAGTGGTTGTAATAAGAGTGATAAGTAAGAATGATGTGTTTTGGTGCAAGGAATATAGTTTGTTTGGGTCAGTGATTGTGGCTAGTTAATTTTGAAGACAAGACAACTGAAAATTAGCATTCACCGTACCCACTTTTGGTTTTGTGCTATATTTCTATATTAATACAAAAATAAAGACTATGACCTAACGACTACTTATAACAGACTGTTGCCGTTCGGTGTTGACTTCAATGTCCTCTTTTATATTTACAAGTACTCTGTCACTGATATTGAGCATTTAATCCATGAATATAAGATACCATAAAACTATATATATATATATATTATATATATGTGTGTGTGTGTGTGTGTGTGTGTATGTGTGTGTGTGTGTGTGTGCGCGCGTGTGTGTGTGAAAATGAAGACAGACACGTTATTCCTTGATTATGCGGAAGTATGGCCTATTTCAGGCGAATCATCATCAGCTTTTATTGTACAGAAGATTTTACACGAATATATATATATCTATATATATATATATATATATATATATATATATATATATATATATATATATACGAATATATATATATTATACTTTGATAAATATACAAACTAAAATCTACTACAAAATTGTACATTTTGTTTCAACATTGAAAGAACACTGTATCATCAAGTAGATAATAG
Source organism: Ascarosepion bandense (assembly GCA_037127315.1). Taxonomy (NCBI): domain Eukaryota; kingdom Metazoa; phylum Mollusca; class Cephalopoda; order Sepiida; family Sepiidae; genus Ascarosepion; species Ascarosepion bandense. The sequence goes on along the minus strand of JBBBDQ010001273.1, from coordinate 86,143 downwards.
TAATGGTAATAAACGTTATTTTTTAAAAGAAAATGTTTGGAAATCTTTTTGTCCGAGGTAAGAGGATATTAAAAAAAAAAAGAGGGGAAAAAAGAAAGAGGGTAGAAAAGATGAGAAAGCAAAAAGAGAAATCAAAGAAAGGGAAAGAAAGAGGAAAGAGAAAAACACAGAGGAAATAAAAAGCAAAGAGGAAAACAAGAGAGAAAGAACCGAGAGGAAAGAGCTAAAGAAAACGGCTATGAGAGAGAAACCTCAAATTTAGACAAATACAGACATCGGTCACGTGATATCTGGGCTTAACAAAGAGGAAAAGGTGAGAAAATGCACAGAGGGAAGAAAGTGATGGGGTAGACAACAAAAGCAGCAAAGAAATAGAAATTTCGAACTTTGGCCGGAGATGAATTGCAGATAGATACAGACGTTCGTTACATTATATAAAACTCAATCCTTTGGTATTTTTTTTAATGATGAACTCATATGCACAAACATAGGAATTAATAATAAAGCGCAAATCTGAGAACATTTAAAAATACAAGACAAAGATATAAACTCATTAGCCCTTATATAATAAATTGGAGAAGTAAAATAATTTTTTATAAAAAATAAATGATTAAATGCAAAAATTAAAATTTAAAAATTTCATTAAGATTAAAAATTAACATTTAGAAGTTAAATTAAGGTTAAAATTTAAAAATTAAAAATATAATTAAATTAAATTAAAATTTAAAATTAAAGGAAAAATTAAAATTAATATTAAAATTAACTTTAAAGCAGTAAATAGATCACAAATTTGTAATAGAAAGTAAAGTAAAGATGAAATAACACAAGAAAAATCATATAGTTAAAGTAAATTATCAAAGATGGTAAGATTAATACTGGAAAAAGTTTATAATTGCTGGAGTTTCAAACCTTACATTTTATAATTCTAGCGGGATTGTAAGTTTAACTCTTTAATGTTTACAATTTACTGCATTTTCATGCCTCTGATTCAGTAATATGTCACTCTTCATGTACTTAATAATTTTCATTTTTCTTGTAGACAAAAGAAACATGGTTCATTTACCGATCTAGATATTCTAGCTTGTTTGAGAATTTTCCATTTAACTTTAGGTGTAATATTTTCTTCTTTTAGCTTTCAAAAATATTTAGAAAGTGATGTCATATTTTGTTTATCCTTATTAGTAAAAGATGAGAGTTGACTGTAAAAACGCTTTTTAAAAAAATTTCATTGTATTACTAATATAAATTTCAATGACCCTAGGATTTTCTGCAGACGAGATAGAGCACGTGTAGACCAGGGATTTAGTTAAACACTTACGAAGAGCATTGGTTAGGGTTTCTACAGTAACAAAAGTTTTATATATATATATATATATATATATATATATTTCATTTGAATGAAAAATATTCAAAAGTTCTACAATATACTTGTATTGAATACTTTTTAATACAAATATGCCCTGTCTAATTTTATTATGACCAATAACCAAGTAACTAAACAATATATATATGTGTGTGTGTGTGTGTGTGTGTGTGTGTGTGTGTGTGTGTGTGTGTGTGTGTGTGTGTGGAGTGGCTTTTCATTTACTGAGCAGTGTTGTTTTAGTCATGCCGAATTTGAAGTTCCGTGAAGTCATTACTGTGATATCTTCACTCTTCAGGGTTTTTTTGTTTGTTTTTACAGCTAAAAAACAGAAAAAGCAGAAAACAAAAACCCTGAAGAGCGAAGATATCACAATAATGCCTTCACGGAATTTCAAAGTTGGCATGACTGAAACAACACTGCTCAGTTGTGTAAAACCTCTCTACATTAATTATATTAACGCTTTATGACAAAAAAGCTGCTCGCCCAAAATGCATTTCTACTAGTAAACTACTAAAAAAGCAGCAATGTTTGCACTAAGATTCATTACGATTTAACAATATGTATATGTGTGTGTGTTTGTGTCAGTCAATTAAGTGCCACACCTGATGCACGCTTGGATGATCATGTCCCAAAAAAGGCATGACTGACTGGGCAGACGATTTTTTCTCTGCTATAGACAGGTTGCCAGTAGAACCCAAGATGAACTGCTATTTAACTCATAGCTGCAGGGAGAACAGACGGATTAAATTCTTTCCCAAGGGTATTTGTGCGTAAATGAATGCAATGAATTCAACTGGATTTTGAACTCGACTCTCCGATTTCTCGTTCCGAGCCGATATCCACACATGCCGTGTATATAAGTATCATACAGAATAAAAGACCGATCCTTCTCCACCAGCGGAAAAATGGGCTATTCAAACAATTGAAGAATTTCAGTCACCGTAGGTTTTCATTGGCCGATGCCTTCCCCACAAGTGCCCCACGATTTCTGAGAGATGCGTGGTTTTATCGAGTTTTTCTTTCTAGTATGGTTACTAACCAAGGCTATAGAATCCAGTGTGTCCTCTTATTTAACCAAAGCTATGGGAAGAAGAGATATATTCATAACCTTCCCAAGGGTATTTGGGCGTAAAGAAATGTAACTCATCCGACTGAAATTCGATCTCAGATCGCCAATTTCGAATTACGAGCCGCAACCCATTGCTAGATACGCACATCTAAAACAATATTCAGAAACACACCTGCTAGTTAAGGATCATTAACATGTTTTTTTATTTATTGTTTTGTTTTTTATTTCATCAGGAACGCACATCTTTTGTTCTGAACAAGAGAAACATTGCGTTTCCGACAGTTAAAGAAAATAATATTATAAAATGCACCCAAGATTTGAATAGCGCGTGTAAAAAATACCTGATGCTATACATTACAACAGGTGTCCAATTGGTCGAACTGAAAAACTGACATAGAAAGTTGTGACTGAGTAGAATTTCCTTCAAATATTAAGCTGCTCAATGACATTTCTCTACAAAAGAAAATTCAGAAAAAGAGACATTAAAAATCTATAACCGGATGAGAACATTTCAGGAGGAATAGGTGGAGCAAATGAAAAAGATAATAAAAGGAGAAAGAAAGTAACAGTAAAGAATGAAATATTATATAATAAAGATACTTGTCCCTTTAACGCCGCATTAGTTAGCACGATCGTTACGTTCTGCCAATACTTTTGAACGTGTGGAAAGACAAAATGTGACACTATCTCACTATATCTTTCCCTTCTCCCGCGGGGATACTTTCCTTTGGTTGGTTTAAAACAACGGAGAGAGAAATTGATATTGGTGATATTATTAGTGTTTTATTGCGTCACGCAATGTGAGCTTAGGAAAAATAATAATTTTAGTATCATCAAGTGCTTCTAAAAGCACGGAAATATAAAATAAATTTATTTTGGATAAATATAAATTTCTCGTCTTTCATGATTTTCGCCTCTTTTATGTTCAATATGGATTTCTCTTAGATTTGAAATGTATTCCGCTAATCTGAAAAGCGTAGACAAAACAAGTGCCAGAGTGATTTGATAAGGTCACCCAAGGTCAGGGCCGCTGGTGAGTACATTTGAGTCCATTCGAATCTAAAATAGAATCAAGCTCCGATGTGAGTTGGCAAAATCTCATTCGTTGAGCTAAAGACATCCGCAAATCGAGTGGGCGAAGACCGATTTTCATTGGCCGAAGACCGTGGGCCGGCCGGATCCCTAGAGAGGATCGAAATTGGTTATAAAAATAGATGCTCGACACGAGAAATTCAGTTCGAGTTGGAAAGTTGTTTTTTCAGAGTCTGTGGAAGTTTTTCGAGTTGAGGCTGCTATCAGTCGAAATGTAGCAGCTGGGAGAAAAATAACCCAGCCTGGGAGCCATGACCCACGGCTGGTCGCCTACCATAGAACTTATGGCTAAAGAGTTAATTTCAAATGAAGCCTGCCACAAATTAACTCAAAAAAGTTAATTTAGAATAATGCGCCATCGACACGAAACCCGAAAGAACGTTATTGTTATTTTTTTTTATCACGGGAAAATCGAAAATTCTGAATCTTCGCTCGTTCAACCTCGGCAAACTCCGTTAAACTCCGATAAGGACCCGAAAGAACTTTGCTGTTTTAGAAGTTACATAGGAATATTGACAATCCTGATTATAGAGAATTAATGAAAAGACTGTTAATGAAATACAAGAGACTTTGGTGAATATTTAAAGACATGTGTTTATTTCAACGCTAACGAAACTTGGACATTTTACTTGAAGATTAGAAGTTTTGATGCTTTTGGCGAACTTTCTCTCTCCGTTGTAAAAATCATTTTCAACGATTGTATATCATTTTCGACAATTGTATTCTTGGGAAAAGACAGACATTGTTTTTTCTTTATATAAAGACATTCTACGTAGCTCTCCAAGCGTGTTCGACTTCGTTCATTTATTTTATTAATTTTTTTTTTTTTTGGTGCCGCGTTTTTTTTTTTTTGTTTTTTTTGTTTTCAACCCACAAGTGTACACCAGTGTCCGGACTGGCTAAAAGGGACGACTATTGAAATTGCACGACGGGGCTTCTGGGATCTAATCACAACGTGGGACAGTGGTCCGTTGTTGCAAAAGACGTCCTGTAACCCAGCTTTTGTGGCGACGTCATCGGACGGGATTGTCCCGACCAGCGTCTGCGACCAGACCAACCGTACGACCGGATGGCAGTGTCACAACTGGGATCGTCACGACCGTCGGCGAGGACGAGCGTCACATAAGGGCTACCGTGCCCTGTGCGGTATCACAACTGGTTGCCGCCGGGCGAATTTAGGGCCAGCAGCACTGCAGCGTTACAAAAATACTTATCAGAGATCGCTTCTTGATTTCAGCAAAAGAGAAAAAAAAAAGACGTGTTTAACGCCTCTTGCTAATACCTCACAAATAATGGTGATCGCAGAAGACAAAAGACATATCAAGCACGCTGCTTAGTCTCAGTGAGAAAATGAGAAAGAAAGGAAGATAAAAGTGCTTAACGTCTGTTTTTGTGAAATTAAAACAGTTGTCACTTTCAAATCTTTTCTTTTGTACACTCTTACTTCTTAAAATAACAACCAGCATTCATATTTATGATTGTCATTGCAATATTTTGTTAAAATTGTTAAGCTCAAATATTTAGCGATGCGATAATGGAATTTCGGATGTACGTTGTGGTGCATTGGATATCGACTCGGAACGAGAAATCGGGGAGCCGAGTTCGAATTCCTGCCGAATTCATTGCATTCACTTACGCGCAAATACCCTTGGGAAAGGTATTAATCCGTCTATTCCTTCCAGTTATGGGTTAAATAGTAGGACAGATTGGGTTCTATAGCCTTGGTCGGTAACCAGTCTACTGCAGAAAGCAATGGCAACCTACTGCGGGATAATCTTCTGCCCTGTCAGTCATGTCTCGAAAGACACATGATCGCCCAAGCGTGTATCACGTATGGCACTTAACTGACTGAATGGAATTTCTACGCATATTTTATTGTCATAAACCTTTTTCCTGAGTTAACAAAAGAATTAAGATTCATTACAAAATGAAAATAAGAAAACTGTGAAATTTTCAAGAGTTAAAGCTAATAATAATCTTCTCTGTTATAATAAAGACCGTTGTGTTTATATATAGGGGTAGACTTTGAAAAACAGTAGCCACTCTAGCGTGAACGCATCGCTCATTCATTAAAAATGAATTGGAGCACTCTGACTGCTGGGCGCGTAATATGATATGCGCTAAAAAAGACTGCCACCGAACGCCCCGTGGCCCAGGGGTAGAGTCGCCGACTGACGCCTGTTCGGTCGGGTTTCGAGCCTGGTTTAGGGAGCAATCGGAGTCTAACCGTACTGATGAGCTGTGACACAGCGAAACAAATCTGTCTGCGGATGACAATATATATATAAATCCCTCCGGTTACTAGAGAGAGACAATAGGCAGTCAGCATCGGTTCAGTCCATTACAGAGAAAATAGCACGGGGTTTTTGACCCAGCACCTTTTCTTTACTACCCCCTTATTAAACTTTACTATCAGTTATGTAAGCTTTTGCCGCTTGTTCGCTCTTTAACAGTGTCTTAATATTATTATAATTGAAAAAAATAAACAAAGGGAATATAAACGTGTTTAACATCTGTTTTAATGAAATGAAAAAGTTATCAATTTCAATTATTTTTATTTGTACCTCCTTACTTCTTAAAATAGCGACTAGCATTCATATTTATTATTGTTTTTGCAATATTTTGTTAAAATTGTGAAGCTCAAATATTTAACGATGCGACAGAAAATTTCTACGAATATTTTATTGTCTTAGAACTCGTCCCTGAGTTTACTCAATCATTAAGTGAAGAATTAGTATTCTTCAGAAATTCCAATTAGGAGAAACTGTGGACTTTTCATGGGTTAAATTTTATCACGAGAAAAAGGACATCTTTAAAGTAATGCCAGACCTGCGTAAAGCGACAGACCGGAGAACATACAAAAATTGTTGGGTCTGTATCAACCAAGATGAGAAGAATAACTCGAAATAATTAAAGTATATTGACAATTCAGTCAGTTAAGTGCCATACGTGATACACCATTGGGCAATCATGTCTATTTTTGTTCATGAATAAGTAGGAAAAAGATTTTCTCGCAGTAGTTTGCCATTTCTTTCTGTGGTAGACTGGTTGCCAACCAAGGCTACAGAACCCAATCTGTCCTGTTATTCAACCCATAGTTGGAAGGATAAGAGAGGAATTCATACCTTTCCCAAAGGTATTTGCGCGTAAGTGAATGTAACAAGACCGATTGGAATTCGAAACCGGCTCTCCGATTTCTCATTCCGATCCGATATCTATTACATTTCAAGTACTTATCTCAAACATTTGACGGCTAGCTCTCACCACTTTTCCAGTTGAAAATATAACTTTATGAACAAGAAACTTACGTTAGTCTGATGAAGTCCTTTTAAAGAACAAGACGCTTTAGATAAATTTTCCGCTTTGTTATTCAATCGCCTGATCAAAAATATTAATAAAGAATACTTATCAAAAACCGACTTAAAGTTTCACGAAGTTTCACTCCTCTGGGTTCAGACAAGATTATTGCATTAATTATGAAAAAAACAGATAGATAGATAGATAGATAGATAGATAGATAGATAGATTTTAAATGCGCTATAAACTGCGTCTAGAGATTATATGCAAAGGAGATATTGGCAAATATTTAATGTATAATTCATAGATATGTGTTATCTAATGAAATAATTTGTACTATTATGTATAGCGAGTGAGCATGAAAGCAATTAAGTCCCAATTTTCAATTTCAGATTGATATTTAGTCTCAGTAATTATAGCAATTTGCAATGTCAAGAGATTATTTGCAAGAACTAGAATTTAGTATTATGGCTCGTAAAAAACAATGAATAAAAAGAACTATATAATCAAAGAAATTAGCAAAGGAAAGTCTACACTTCAAATTTCTAAGAATTTGAAAAGGGATCATCGAACAATCAAGAAAATTTGTCAAATGGGAATTCAACCAAGGAAAAAGTCTCAGGCTGAATTCAGGAATTTAACAATCACATCTATCACATATCCGAAGAGAATTAATAAGAAACCGAAATGCGTCAAGTGCGTTAATATTTGAAACCGCTGGAGCTTCTATGGTGTCAAGGGAAACAAGGTGTAAAGCATTAAGGAAGTTTGCTGATGTAAAAAATCAAATAAAGAAACCTATTTTAACAAAAAAAAAACATAAGGAAAGAAGATTGCAGAGGGTAAAAAAATACATGAACACTAATTTCCGTAAAGTGCTTTTTACAGACGAATCAGGGATCACCCTCGATGGGCCCGATGGATGGGCTCGAGGATGGGTCAGCAAGCAACATGACTCAAGAAATTGTTTTAAACGCCAACAAGGCGGCGGTGGGATCATGATATGGGCTGGGATTATTCGTAATGAGCTCGTGGGTCCATTTAAAGTGAAAGACTGGGTTAAAATGAATTCCAAAAGTTACTGTGATTTTCTAGAGCAATACTTCTTTGAATGGCTTCATAACCAGTCTTTAGCCAATCGTAGATCTATGATCTTTATGCAAGACAACGCACTAAATCATGTATCAAAGTTTACTAAATACTAGTTGAAAAAAAAAAGGGATTTGTTGAAGATTCTCTTATGGACTGGCTTTCAAGTAGCTGTGACTTGAATCCCATTGAGAACCTGAGGAGCATCCTCAACAGTGATATTTATTTTAATGGAAGGCAAATCAACAGCAAGTATGACCTCTGGGAGGCAGTTAAAGTTGCCGCAAACAAATTACCAGCCGCTAAAATTGCAAATCTAACATCAGATGTTGACAATAGGCTGCTAAGAGTTATTGAAAAGAAAGGAGCATTTGTACAATAAATTTTAGGAGGTTCTTATTATTTTTTGTTAATGTATCTTTTATGTTTAAAATATTTTTTGTTTTTTCTTTATGAAATTGACGAATTTGTTCTAAAATCTTTTCATATTTTTTTACATTAGTTTTACAAAGTATAATAATGTAAAAGTATCAAAATAAATAGTTGCAAATAAAATACTGACAGTCAAATTAGTCTGCTTTGTTAACTTAGTAATCTTTTTAAAACCTTAAACAATAGTTTTCTCTATCACTATATATCTAAGTTAATAATATTGAGTAGAATCTAAACAACATCATAATAGGACTTTTAACATTAAACACGCAGTTCTTTATACCAATTCATAATTTGCATATAATCTTTAGACGCAGTTTATTTATAGGAGAAAAGTACACAATATTGCATAGAGAACGTTTATAAATATAGATGGAGTGAGAATAGTAATCAATAATGCATCATGGCAGTCACTTTCACTCCTTGATTCGAATTTCAGACCAACTCTAAAATATTATTACAAAATAATTTGTTTGATACAACCTTTCCCCGTGTGGTCTAGCTCCGTGTAACCGTTTTACACATGACGTCCCTGAATCTGAATCCTTGCATTCCAAAATAAGGAAGGCGTGTAGCCAGCAAAATCTTTTCTACCACACTGACGAAGCCCAACTTTTTATCTGAAGACCGCATTGAGTTAAACTTTTGACAAATTATCTTGTTATCCACTTTGTAAAACGTCACTAATCTACATTACACGGAATTAACTTTACAAACAGAACATCCACTCCTACTAAATTAATATCAAATCAATATTTTTCCTTTCTGATAAATATCGTGACCCGAGCAATCTTTAATGAAATGCAAATCTACAATAATTCAGTCAGATAAGTGCCATACGTGATACAGTTGGTCTCGAAAAAAACATGACTGACTGGGCAGAAGATTTTCCCACAGTAAGTTGCCATTACTTTCTGCAGTAGATCGGTTGTCATACAAGGCAATCTGCCCTGTTATTTAACCAATACCCGGAGGGAAGAGAAGAATGAATGCATTTCTTAATGGTATTTGTGCATAACTGAATGCAATGAATTCGACTGGCATTCGAACTCGGCTCTCCGATTTTTTGTTTCGAGCCGATATCAACTGCACCACAACGCACTTCAGATTCTTATCCAATAATTATTCTACGAAAAATTTAGTCCTGTTTTATTTACTTATTTATTTGAATTGACCAGTCCTTTTAAATCGTGCCGTTTTGAATACCCGTCATACCTTATTTTTCGTTCTGTAAGTAAACACCTTATAGGTGGCTATACATGTCCTTGTACCAAACAAGACGGTGTGAGAGAAAATATTGACAAGTGGCTGAACGCTTGTCTATATTCCTGAATGCCCATTGTCAAAATGTCATCGTTCAGATAGCAAGCATGGTGATTGCATTTTAAAAAGAACGTCAGACAGGAACCAAGCATGTATGCGCATTAATTTGTCTTCGTCAAGGAACATTACCTGAAAAGTTAATAGAAACAGTCAGAAACAGTTAAATGAAACAAACTAAATCTATCTATCTATCTATCTATCTATCTATCTATCTATCTATGTGTGTGTATATGTATGTGTATGTGTGTGTGTGTGTGTGTGTGTGTGTGTGTGTGTGTGTGTGTGTGTGTGTGTGTGTAAATATTCTCAGATGGAGCGTATTTGTAGAAGAGACAAAATGAATAAAAAAGCGACAAGAGGAAAAACTACTTATCTGAAGCGTTTCGTTTTCCGAGGGACTTCATCAAGGTAATCCCATTGCCTTGATAAAATCTCTCAACGGACGCATCGCTTAAGCTAAATGCAGTTTTTCCTCTTCCTTTTTTATTCATATATAAGGAATATTAACTCTCTACCATGGCTTTCAACAGCAAGTTTTCTTCAGGCAGTAAAAAACTTCTACTCCCTGAAGAAACCTTGTTGATGAAAACCGTGGTAGCATAGAGGTTTAGTATTCTTATATTTTATAATCAAATAGCTCTACACTTAAAATGTTTTGTACTGTGCATTGAGCATTTATTTATATTACCGTTTTCTGGACAAATCTAACTTTGTCTGGAAAAAAGTTTTAATTGTAATTGTAGTACACACTCACACACACACATATACAGAAATACTTCCCACATATCCCTCCTAGAAAGACCACGTACAATGGTAATATATTTGATATTACTGGTAATGTTGTCTTTATCCAGCTAAAGTTCTACCATTATTTGGGAGATATTATTTCTGCCGTACCATATATATATATGGATAGAGAGGGGAGAGAAAGTGTGTGTGTGTGTGTGTGTGTGTGTGTGTGTGTGTGTGTGTGTGTGTGTGTGTGTGTGTGTGTGTTTTCCCATGGCCTTTTCTATAAATACTTTCATGGTAATTTCTCTAAAGAACTTTCCTCGGTGGTACCTAGGCTTTACGAATTTAGGCGAAGTACTAGATTGACATCGGGATCTCATCATTTTACAGTTGAAAAAACTGACATAACCGCAAGTTCTATTCTAACAGTTTCTTCTGTTGAACTTCTCGCTTGTGAAACTCTCTTCCAGCTTCTTGATCCTCAAAAATTTAAATACAATGACAATCGTCATCTACTGTCTTCTTAATTGATGTTCTTTTATTGTTCTTTCTCGTTAATAATTTTTTTTTAATTTCGTTTTTTTCTTTCACACTCAGTAACCCCTTGTATCTCACTAGTTTTATAACTGTGATTGGGTGAAATGATTATATATATATATATATATATATATATCATGACAGGGAATTATTGTATGTTCTGAAGGAGAAGAAGCATAAGATTATACCAAGATGTAGATGTGGGTGCTGAAAAGTTGTTGATCTGATGCAGTTCCTAAAATCTGAATAAATTATGAAATATTAAAAATGACAATCACCGTTTATTTTATAAGGTTGACTTTTCTAGCATCGGGCCTGGCGCACTTTCACTTTTAGAATCGCCTTCTTGACATAAAATCGACAATATTCTCGAAGCACTTTCGAAATACGCGTCCGTATGGTATGCCGGTGTGGTGTTCTGCTGTTGTAGCCCAATTGCTTTAAAGCTCGACCTAATGCGCGTTCAGAGATGCTCTTCTGTATATCTCCGTTGTAAACATGGTTTATTCGAGCTAAACATGTCTTCCTTGAACCACTTTGGACATTGTCCACCGAACTCTTTCATTAATAACGCCCACGGGCTTTTTTTTTTCAACCATTTTCTGTAAATCATTTACTTGTGCGCAAAAATCCTAGTAAATCAGCACGTTTTTGCTACCGACCGTCTGCCACTAAAGACAATACTACATTCAAAGTCATTAATTTATATGTCTTTCGCCAACAAATTCATGAAATGAAATTCAGCAGGTTGCGGTGACTATAATTAAAATACCAAAAATTAAAACACTGCCACTTTATTTGCTTGTTAAAATTTGCATAAACGGGCATTTGCATAGTTAATTCTGCAACCAGAAAATGTATATTGGTACCACTTTTTGGTGTGGCTGAGAATTTTATATTACACCTTATTTTTTGTTTTGTTTTGTTTTTTTCTGTTATTTTTGCTCGGTTTAATGCAAGCTTTGTTTGTTATTTCTCATATACAATCGTTTTTATTGGCATATTGACCTAATAGTGGCATGTCTCATTGAACCCCCAACCCAAAATGGCTGGACAAACAGATTTTTCATTCTGATACTTATTTCAGAGGAACAATTACAGAAATACCACATTTGTTTGTTTGCCATTGAAAAAGTGACCGATGTCCGGTGCAACAGGTGTTGATCGATACGAGAATACTGAATAAAGGAAAATGCCATTTAATTTTTAATGGTCTTACTTCAGAGTAAAAAGTGAGAGGTGAGATTGTTTCAGGTTAGAAAGACAGCTTACATACACACACACACACATAAAAGTCGACATTGTCATAGGCTCTTTCACTGGCATTGAGCATTTTACCCATAAATATAGCATACCTAAGACCTATCTATCTATAAATTTAAATATTTTGAAGAACTAACATTTTATTTACTTCTGTTTATAAATACTTGTTGCAAAATAAAATCCTTACAGTTACTTTCATGAAGTCTACTAGAAGACGAAACGCGTCGACTAAGATAAGTTTTCCTTCTGTTATTTTTATAACACAGATTTTTTTCGAGATAGACATATCGGCTAAATTTAATATCCTGATGTAGACAAAGGCAATTTTTAAAGAAGGGATGGATTTCTTTATTTATTATTATTTATTATATTTATTATAAATTACACACACACACACATAACTCACAATATTCACCAAACACTGCTCCTTCGGATTTTCATTTATTCAGGAGCTTGCAAAATAATCTCAATGATAAAAAGTTTGATTCTTTAGAGGTCATAAAAACACATTAATGAGATCTTTGCCGAAAAAGCAGCGAAAGAGATTTTAAATTAGAGGAAAAATGGAGAAAGTTTGTGCAAATCATTTACAAAGCAAAAGTACATGACTTAAATGGCCAAAACAAAACATATTTGGGATCAAACAAAAACACTTTTAAAACCAGATGGCTTAATCACAGGTCTACATTTAAATTAGAAAACTTAACAAATTGTACAAAATTGGTTAGCCACGTAATTGAAATTAAAATTTGGAAAAGACCTAGACATAACGTGGAGTCTAGTGAAGATAGCCAAGCCTTACAACGGTGGCAAAATATGTAGACTGTGCCAGAAAGAAAAGTTAGCTATCATGTTATTTGCAAACAAAAATAAATTACTGCATGAAAGAACAGAAATTATGACTAAGTGTAACCATACCATAAAATACCTGTCAGGGTCATACAACCATGGATGCAAACGTTATAACGTCTTCTCATTTTAAAAAACTGCGCGTTAAAAAAATCTCCATTAGATAAGCGTTCTTTAAAAAAACGGTAAATCAGTTATTGCAAATCGCCTGAAGACACCGCATTGTAGAAAAATAGATCACGTAGTAATTCGTTTGCAAATGATATATATATATAGAGAGAGAGGGGGAGGGAGAAAGAGAGAGAAATTAGTATATACGGACACTAAGAGAAATAAAAGAAAGAATAGAGGTAGGAACATTTTATGGTTTAATCCACCGTTTAATTTAGCCGTAAAAACCAAAATCGGTAAAATATTTTTCAATTTATTAGAGCAAAATTTTGGTAAAGATAATAAGTTGTATAAAATATTTAACAAAAACAACGTCAAATTTAGTTAGTGCTGTATGCCCAATTTGGAGAAAATTATTAGTGAACTAAACAAGAAAAAAGTTAGGTATGATACGCGTACCGGCATAAGAAGTAATTGTAGGATTAAGAATAAGTGTCCCTTGCAGAGTAGATGTCAGCAAGATTGCGTCGTCTATCGAGTTAAAATTTATAAAAACGCTGAGGACATTGAACCCAAAATTTACATAGGTGCTACCCAAGATATTTTCAAAAAAAGATATTACAATCATACTAGCAGCTTTAATAATGAAAAGTATAAAAGTCGCACCACCCTATCCACTGATGTGTGGTCAATTAAACAAGAGCTTGAAATGAGAAGTATTAAAGAGATGCGCTAAATATAAAGCCGGCCAGCAAATTCCTAGGTTGTGTGTAGAGGAAAAACTTGCTATAGCTTCGTATAAACAAACCAATAATTTATTGAATTCCAAAATTGAAATATTAAATAAATGTAGGCATAGAAAGCCTTGGCTTTTGGATTAAGTTTGCTTTTAGTAGGTTTGTATCATCATTGTTGGTTTTCGTTTTTTGTTTTAGTCTTTGCATACACTAATCTTTAAAAAAATATTTTAAAAATTTAAAATACAAATTAAAGATATTTTCTACAATAAAGTTCTCCCCTATTTGTGTTTGGTGTCTTCTTTCTTGGTCACGTGGGTTGATTGAATTTCCTTTATACATGTCGTTTGATTCTTTCCTCGTTAGCCAGCTTTCCCTGGCGATCCGTTTAAGTGAAACCTAGGTAGGTCCGTCTGGCTCACTAGGTATTTTTTACAGTGCTCAATATAAAAATAGCGCTATGAATATTTATTATAAATTATATTTTATGTACAAATCATAATCTACTCCAAAGTGTACATTTTGTTTCGACATTGAAAGGACAATGTCTCATCAGGTAGTGTGAAGGGAGATTGAAAATTCTTTTCTTTATATTGGTAAATTTAGTGTGAGAGGTAAGTGAGGTAGAGAAAATGGGAAATCAGAATTGGGAGTTGTAAATTATAATTTGAACAAAAAGAGGAAAATGGGGAGAAGAAGAAAGATGGTTAATGGACATGTTCACACAAAATTTACTAATATAAAGGAAAGAATTTTCCATTTCATTTCACACTACCTGATGAGACATTGTTTTTTCAATGTCGAAACAAAATGTACACTTTGTAGTAGATTATAATTTGTACATGTTCTAAACTATAATTTATAATATATATATATATATATATATATATATATATATATATACATACACATATATATATATATATATATATATATACTGGGAGCTAAAACAAAGTTTGTAAATGGATCAGCGACTAAGAACTTCTGCTCCTTCAGAATTACCTCAACTGAAGTTGTTAAAACACGGCACAGCAAGAATCGTGCTCACAGAGTGTAAACTCAAACCTCATCAGCAATTATACGTTTATATTTTAAGATTTTACAAAACACAAAGTGTTGTCGAAGAGAAAGAAAGAGAGAGGGAGAGTGGTCACGTCTAACTGGGTACAATTTTAGTTTTGCACCCGACTAAACTAAGTACGGCAAATTCTAACACCTCGTCACAATATAGTCGTTATCAAATCATTCATATAATTCATTAATACAGTGCTGATGTCGTGTCTGACTGTCTACATTTGGGATTTGTGTCTGACTCATCTACTGTTGACAAATTTCTATTTTGATGCCTCGTCTCAGTAGAGTCATTAGCAAGCTTGTCGCATAAATCATTGATTCTGTAGTAAGATTGATTCTGATTTCGTATATTTGTGAATTTGTACTGCACCATGCTAAAGTTAATATATTCTTGTTTCGATGTTTTATCTCAGGGTCGTCACGCCAGTTCTTTCATTACTCCTGTAGCAAAAATCAGTCTGCTATATTGTCTACAATTTTGTTTTTTGCGCCTCTTTCTTCTTCTTCTTCTTCTTCTTCTTCTTCTTCTTCTTCTATATGTCGTGTTTCTTCAGGATGTTGGCGATAATGGGGTTCCACAATTTCCTATCTTTTGCAGCCCTTAGTAGATATTCTCTTTTTGTTATTTCTCTTAAACCCTGTTCCCTCATCCGTTTACAGAAGGACTCTAGTTAAGTTATGCGTTGTTTTCCTCTGTCCCTCATGCCTTCAATCTGTCTTCTGAGTATCAAATTCTCCAAGCTCTCTTCCTCATTACATGCCCTACAATTTTCAGTTGTCTCTCTCTTTCAGGTGCTCAGTCTTTCTGTTCTCATTTTCTTTAAAACTTCGTTGTTAATCACAGGTTCAGTACGTGATATCATCAGTATCCTACTGTAGAACCCCCTTTCCGTTACTTCAAGTCTTTTTTTTTTTCATCTCTGAGTAAATTGTACAGCATTGACTGCAATATAGAATGATTAATATTAAGTAACAGTTCAGTAATCTTTCCTTTGTTTTTAACAAAAAATTTTAATGTTTTACATGAATTTTGGAACACATCTTTCGCTATTCCAATAGGCCTTCGGATTTCGAATGTATTTTAATGAAAATCTCTAAGGCGTGCTAGTGACAATGACAAAGCGTTGTTGAGTTGACCACCACGTTCACCTGTTTTCACACCTTGAAATTTTTATCTTCAGCTATGGGAAAATACAGGTTCTACCTCTTCCCACAAGACGAGAGAAACTTAAGCAGATAATCAGCGAGGCGCCGGAGTATGTTACACAAAACGTACTACAGCGTGTTTGGCAGCAGCTAAACTATCAACTTTATGTGTGTCGTGTCACAGGTGGTCAGCATATTGAACAATTGTGAAGCTTTGTGAAATTGGTTATAAAATCGACATCTCTTTGAATTCGAATTTTGATAAATAAATCTTTTATTGTCCAAAACAAAGCCTATTTAATTTCGTTTGCGTAGAACATGTTACTCAGATATTAACATTTTAAATTATTTTTTGGAACACCTTGTATAAACGATTTCTTATAACTCTGACTTCTTTGCAACTGTTTTATTCATATGCCAATCAATGAAAAAATACTTGATCCTTGCGTATGTTACTACCGTCTTTATTCGCACTATTATAACGAAAAATAAATGCTCCTTGGTCGTTGGAGTTACTTGTCAAAAATATTCAGAAAGATACTTGGCTAATGATGAATATTTGAAGTGTTGCTTCATAAATATGAAGGAAAATCATTTCTTGCGGGTGTTGAAACGGAGGGTTAATATTGGATACGAAAGCCTGTTCGATGAATATTTTAAATAAAAAATCAGTTTTTAAAAAATAAACAAACAAAAAATGTATTTATTTACAAAAAATTAATTGGTAATAGAAGTTAAAAAGAAAATGTGTCTGACAATTTAGAATTAGGAAATTTTAATCCGAACAACTGAGATGAGGAATTATCCCCATGAAGCACTTAATTCAAATTTTGTCTTCATCTTACTTGATATAATCACTATGCTGTTGTACTCACAGGTTTTTTTCCAGGAGCCTTTTGCATCCCCTGATGTTCTTAGTATTTCCAACCCTTTATTCAATGCGCGACGGTATACTTCGCATTTGGCTCTGTATGACAGGGAAGATAACTCGTATCAATTTTGTTTTAGATAATATCATCTTTGCGATGCTGTTTCTCCTTCCACTGAAGCATATTTTTATATAACATAAACCTAACTCATGACTACTATGTAGAATTCAACATTATATAATTATATTCCGGTTTACAGCCATCTTATGTTGAAACACTGCTTCCCGTTCGATTACCGAAGATAAGCAACGTCAAGTTTGGTCAGTACCTAAATTGGTGACTACTTGAGAATACCAGGTTTTAAAAGCTTGGATGTAGTGTAATAGATTATGGCTCAGGATTCCAATTCCAGTTTGGTTCATTATGTTGACATATGCGCAAATACCCTTGGGAAAGATACGAATCTACTGCTTCTCCCTGAGCCATGGGTTAATTAGTAAAACTTGTATAACTAAATTATTATTATCTCAAAAAGATCCTAAGAATCTTAAAATATTTTTTACTTTAAACAGCCTGCAAAAGGTTGATAAGCCGTAGAAAATGAATCGATCAATCAAAATCATTATAGTCACTTAGCTATTGCTTGTTAAAGCTCACAGCTGGTGCAATTTAGGACCCTTAAATTTAAAATCTGTTAAAAAGTTCACATTTGATCCTAACTTATATATATATATATATATATATATAAGCAGTAAACTTTCTTTTAAATATCTTTCGTTAAATATGGCGAAGATGAAAATTTTTTATTAATTTTTTGTTTAGTTTTTCCAACGTTCTTACATTCTTCCAACGTTTAGTGAGAGTGATGGATTACAAAAACTGTCCATATCGTCCATCGACCTTTTGGCCACTTCGTTAGCCATTTTGAACGTTGTTAGTTTTTTATCATGATTTGACTTATTGAGATATAGTTTTTGCGTTTTTATTTTTAGTAGGAGTTTTTTCTTCCAAGCTTTGTGTGTTGAGCACGGCTGAAATTCAAGTGAGCGTCTTTCTATTTGAAAAAATACTATTAGCACGCAACTCTCATTAGTAAGCAACGTGATGTGAATAATAGGGAAACTTGCTTTATATACAGGACCTCTTTTATAGCAAGATGTTTTTGATAATTTCATTTGCATATAATTTTTAGAGTTTTCTGTCATATTTAGTGATATAAAAGGTAGTCCAAAAGTAAGTGGAAAGTTAGTGAAATTTTTTTTGGGAAGTACTCAAGGACAAATTTTATAGTCGAAAACCAAGAACTTTTGTTGATTTAAAAATTACATCAGAAATACATTTCAAGAAATTAATACACAAAGAGGCTTGTGCAAAAATATTTGTCGAAATGTGACGTTTAGTCTTCAAAGCTGTGTAAATTTTGATGGGCAAAGTTTGAGTACCTGTGTTGATAAAATTGAAGCGCTTTTGTATTTTTATAAAATTTTATTTGTCATTGCAATAATTGTATTAGTAAATATAATTGTATATGTAATCTCAAAATAAAATTAATCATTTGCTGATCACCTATTTTTGGATCACCACACACACATACACACACACACACACACACATATATATATATATATATATATATATATATATATTAGAAAATGTTTTAGATATTCTACAATTTCATGGGTAATACGTATTTCGCAGCCGGAAAAAAAGCTGCTCGTCAGATCCGAAAGATACAGCAGTTAATAATAATCAAAATAAACCCTAAAAATAGTTACACACAGACGCTCACGTGCCCGTGTTTAGAATAGACATTTGTAACGATAATCTACAAAAACAATTCCTCACTCATTCAACAAACGCCAAAGGGAGAAAGAAAAAGAAAAATATAGACAATTGATAAGAAATTCTAAACACGGGCACGTGAGCGCCTGTGTGTAACTATTTTTATGGATTATTGTGTTTATTATTAACTGCTGTATCTTTTGGGTCTGACGAGCATCTTTCTTTAAGCTGTGAAATACGCATTACCCATCAAATTGTAAAATATCTAAAAAGATTTTTCTATATCATATTACTCTGTTAAATTAAATAAATAAATTTAGCATTGAGTTCTTTTGAGTTCGTTTCTATCAGAATTTACCGGACTTATATACCAAGTCTTCTACGTTATATAATTCTGTGTTAGGCTTCACAAGAAATTTAAACAAAGCCTGGCATATGTGTACATACTTTGAAGTGCCTTAATCTTCACCGATGTTCTTTATTATTCTAGCTTCATTTTCTTTCATACATGATCAGCCATATCTGATTTCATAATTTCTCTGCAGACTATACAGTTGTTCGATTTTATGTCAACCTTTATCCAAAAAAGACTGTCTATCACGCTTTTTAATCTCCTGCAGCAATTGCATGGCTTTTCATGCTTCACATGTTCATATCATTATTTCATAGAGACTTGGCTTTGAACTGGCTTCACCGATGTATCACAGATTGTCTTGATGTTTTATATGCAAGAGATCGTCTGTATTCTTTCTGACATGCCTCAGATGTACGGTAGATCTACTGTAGCAGTTTTTTGACTACTGTCATCCACCCTTGTTTCTTTGGTCATAACTGGCGATCTTATTCCTGAAGTTTAGAATGAATTCCTTTTTGTCTATGATTACTAAATAATAAAAACACCCAGGAATATTTAGCATGAAAATGAAATCATTCTATACTTAAAATGTATGAAAGTATCCAAATATGCTCTAGCCAGTGCATCGTATTCGCTCTTTCCGGGATTAAAATTACGAAACACTTGTGTATAGATTATAAATTTTTTTGATCAAATTGAGTTTGTCATCCAATATAGGAAACTCAAATTTTATATATATATATATATATATATATATATATATATAAATTAGAGAAAATTTTCAAAATTCAAGGGTGTCGGATGCACATTTCGACATGTAATCTCTAAATGTTCTGTTCCAAATGGAGAAAGCCTTGGGGTAAAGGGGGAGAGGCAAAGTTAACAACGGTCAAGAATTGAGAGTTCCCTTAATGCCATGGAAGTGGGATTAGGTTAAACAAAAACAGAGGGGCGGAGATTAGGGGGTGTATCAAAGAAAAAGACGGGGTATCAAATATCAAAAGGGAGACGCTGCTCGGCTCAATACGTGAATGTTTACAGGGGGTTGAAATGGTAGTGGAGGGAATAGATTTGAATGTAAGATCTTAAAAAATTTAAATTAAGTTTATTCTTTACAGGAAGTCCTCAATTGAAAATTATTAAAGAAATATATATATATATATACATACACACACATATACATACCTATATATACACACATATATATACATATACACGCATACATATACACGTATACATATATGTGTGTTTGTTAACAAAGGAAAAAAGGGGGTTTAGTAAATGAATCCATATTCTATAAAGATAGACAACTAAAGGAGTTAAATTACTTTTTAAGGTTAAAATTTTGGGCTGTTTGAAGAGGTATATTTAGTGAGGGAAGGAATGGGTTTAAATATAAGATCTTAAAAAAATTTAATTAAGTTTATTTAATTAATGTTTTTAGGTAGATGCGAGCTAAATACCAATTACAGGAAGTTATAAGTTTAAAAATTATTGGAGAAATATATATATATATATGTGTGTTAACCAAGGAAAAAAGGGGTTTAGTAAAAGAATCCATATTTTATAAAGATGGGCAATTAAAGGAGATTGGGATAGGAAGGTAGGGGTGTTAAAATACTTTTTTAAGGTTAACGTTAAAATAAAATTAAGATTAACATTTAAATTGAATCCATTTAATTTATATTTATGTTCTAACATCTAGAAAACGGGGATTTAAATTCTAAATTTAAGTATTCGAAAAATTTGCCTTGTGGCGGCACTTACTGATGAATTCCCTTCTAAGATTCAATAGCCGGTGTTGGTGGGGGTATTTTAATATTGAAACATAGACAGCACCTATCACGAAAATGCCTCGGAATACGAGCTGAATTTACTAGTTTCCAGCTAATTTCAGGATCTAGCCCTTCCTCTTTCATTTTCCAGAATGCTCGTGAAAGGGCTGTCTGCTACCTTTGACCGGGGTTCGAAAAAGAGTACCTGTGGTTATACACTCTTTGTTTGAAAGGACCGGCGGACATACCAATATAGTAAGAAAGTGACAGAACACGTAGATTTAAACCCACTGTTCAAGCATTTGCTTTTATAAAGTGTGCTTGATACAGAGTAGAGCTTTATATTATAATAGTTGTTACAATGGTTTATAAAAGCAGAGTATTGTTGTATATCGACAAACAACAAACACGCATATATATAAAAATATAAGTTATATTTTTATTAATGACGATGAACCGTGTAGCATAGGGGACAGAGAATTGAGAGAGCGCGCCTCTAATGGGTTGACGGGAGTGTCGTCGTATCTGTTGTGTCTCTCTTCACCGGCCGATCTCTGTCGCTCCTCTCTACTGCTACTCTACTACTGCTACTCTACTGGCGAATCCGTGCGCCGAGGTCTTTTTATAATCTCCAGAACCGGGACTTTTTCTTCCGGTTTTGCCTCGCCCACGCACGCCCACGTAATTCTCAGAGACACCTGTTCTGTTTGCCTCTGTAGCCATTTCCGCTACTGCCGGAAATAAGGTCAAACAAACATCCGTTCCTTTCAACGACCGGAAACACCCCCGCTTGCATCAGCCTTCCTCGGGTGGGGCCAGATTGTTATATTACATTCCCCGCCCTCCCATTTTCCAAAATGTTCACCTAAGAACATTTTAAGCGCAACACCCTCACACTCCTCCCCATGCCACACAAGCCCGACAATTGTATAAAACATGTGCACGCCAAAACAACAAAACATGTGCATGCCGAAACAAAAAAACAACAAAAAAATATATAGGGGAGCCTACATCGGCAACCCAACAATGTTCGTGTCCATCTTGAAAATTGTTCTACCAGCTCGATGTTTCATTGTTCTTTTTTTTTTTTTTTTTTTTAATATCCATTTTCACAGAATTGGGCAAAGTTCTTAAAAATGTTCATTTTCTTTCTCGACTCTGTCCATAAGCGTAGACGCCTCGATGCATAACCACACGATTATAGGCGGTAACCGCGCCCCAGTTTCTAAACTGACATCGAGTAAATGACCCTTGACCAACACCATGCGTGTTTCTGCTCGAGTTTATTGTTACACATGTAACTTCATTTAATTTAATTTAATTTCAAACATACTATGTTTGAACACAGAAAAATGGCCATTATCTGCCGTACATATCATTCATAGTCTGACCGAGAAATGTTCAATAGAAAATGAAGAAAATTACCCTGATTCCAACGTTAATCCGCATGCAATTTACTTGTGGAGGATTAGAGGTTTCATCTATATTAATTTAGTCTAAAAAAATGGACCCGTGACTCGTAGTTCCTTAGTTTGTACAATGTCTTCTATTCCTTGAACTACTTCCTCTGGATTCGAATCCAAGCATATCTGATTTGTTGACATCTCTCTGTTTAACGCAGAGACATTTGAGTGTTGAACACCCGTTGACCCCGGAGTACTATTCACAACGGATAACTCCCTTACCTTTCCCGAAGCACTGTTGCTTCTTTCACACTTAAAAATCCGCTTCCTAGCTATTATTCCAAGGATTATCATAACGCCGACTATGCCAGCAATGACTCCTATCGTCAACTTCTTCGGGAGTTCTTCATATCCTTCACTAAATCTTTCCATATCTATCTGTTCCAAGGTATTTACTAGTTTTCAGAAATTAATATATCTTCAAAAGATATTTCCCAAGTCACATAAATGAAAATTCACAGAGGATGTTGAATTGATGGGAACCTGCACAAAAGCATAATTCACCAACATAGAAATGTAAATCATTTTGTAGTGTACAGTCATTGAAAAGAAATCCAAAAAAAAAAAAAAAGAAAACCTAACACTGCACAACCAAAGAAAACATTGTTATCAACAAGTTAATCCAATTATCCACTTTAAAGAGTAGAAGAAACTTCCTTTACATGATTTTACATTTCACTTACCCAATAAAAGTAAGATTAATTAAGCAACATACCAGTAAACTCACTTCACATATATGGTAAAATATTAACAAAAAAATAAATCATTAACTCAGATGTTTTGTACTTACAGATAGGTAAATATCTCAACTTTATTCCTCCCGTCAACCCCCCTATGCGCTCTCCGCTAAGCGTACTACTCTCTACATGTAGTCCTGCACCCCCTCCGTTCTACCCTTAATGTGTTCGACACTGAACAATCCATATTTCTCAACTCTAGGGCCAGATCGGCAAAAGCACGCTGTTCCATTTTTTTTTCTAACTAGACTTATAAACACGAGCAGAAAACACACACACTATCAAATCAAAGAGTCACCTACCTTGGCTGATGTCCATAGTCGTGCGGCTGCTATATATTTTCGTCTTCTTTTTTATTTCTATCTGGTAGTTTTAAGTCCGTTGAATTTTCAATCGTCGCCGTGGCAACCAGCTCGCATCTAACTGTTTTGTTGTCTCAAAACAGCAAGTGACTTAGGCACCAATTTGAAGGTCTGTGACTGAGCCGGTTATATATCTTCAAACACCATATATATATAAATACAAGTTATATTTTTATTAATGACGATGAACCGTGTAGCATAGGGGACAGGGAATTGAGAGAGCGCGCCTCTAATGGGTTGACGGGAGTGTCGTCGTATCTGTTGTGTCTCTCTTCACCGGCCGATCTCTGTCGCTCCTCTCTACTGCTACTCTACTACTGCTACTCTACTGGCGAATCCGTGCGCCGAGGTCTTTTTATAATCTCCAGAACCGGGACTTTTTCTTCCGGTTTTGCCTCGCCCACGCACGCCCACGTAATTCTCAGAGACACCTGTTCTGTTTGCCTCTGTAGCCATTTCCGCTACTGCCGGAAATAAGGTCAAACAAACATCCGTTCCTTTCAACGACCGGAAACACCCCCGCTTGCATCAGCCTTCCTCGGGTGGGGCCAGATTGTTATATTACAGTATCACTACACCAAAATTTTCATGTTTCAGAGCCGAACTGCTTCTCTTCCGCTGATATGTAGAACTGAAAATAAATGGTAGAAACGATTTATTTTTGGGAATGTGAGGTGTAAGTAGTGGTTGTAGGGGATTGGAATTTGATGTGTCTAAACTAGTCCATCAGCAGTTTGTAACCATAGAGTAACACATTTGGGTTAGGAGAGGGGGCTAGATGACTCAGATCTGGACTGGTTACTTTTTAATTTTGTGTGGGTAAATTACATAGTGGGGACCTTAGATTTTTTAAATGGGTAGACAATTTTTATTTGGCTACTACCTCTGAGTACATGGGATAGGAACTTTAGGTCAAAAATTGGGGTGATTGATTGAAGAGTTTTTACTTATATTGTGTTTAGTGTAACATTTTAGTATTTTCCACATATTACCCGAAGAGGAGCAGTTCGGCTCCGAAACATGAAAAACTTTGTGTAGTGATACTATGCTTTTATAAACCATTGTAACAACTATTACAATATATATATATATATATATATATATATATATATATATATATGTAATTTGCGTCAAATAAATGAATTTCATCGTTTATATAAACCATTGTAACAACTATTACATTATATATATATATATATATATATATATATATATATGTAATTTGCATCAAATAAATGCATTTCATCGTTTATATAAACCATTGTAACAACTATTACATTATATATATATATATATATATGTAATTTGCGTCAAATAAATGCATTTCATCGTTTATATAAACCATTGTAACAACTATTACATTATATATATATATATATATATATATATATATATATATATGTAATTTGCGTCAAATAAATGCATTTCATCGTTTATATAAACCATTGTAACAACTATTACAATATATATATATATATATATATATATATATATATATATATATATGTATTTGTAATTTGCGTCAAATAAATGCATTTCATCGTTTATATGTGCGTAGCAGAGAAGTTATTAGTGCCGGAAGGTGACTCGGCAGGGCTTAGTTCAAAATCCTGCCATTGCGTCCACTTACAGAACCAATCTCTTCTCTCCTCCAAGATAAAATGGTGAGGATGTGGCACTATAAACCCTGAAGACGGTAAGAACACTTTCTTTAAAAAGATCTTTTTATACTTTAATTCGTTTTATTCTGTTCTTATTGATTGATTCGTTTCTATTACCACCATTAAAATAATAATAAGTCAAAGTGGTACATTTGATAACGAACTGTTCATTCTGACATCAAGAGTGAAATATCCTTGTCACTGTAGGGGTCGTTCCTTGTCACTGTAAGGAGCGTTCCTTGTCATTGTAGGGGGCTTACTTTCCTAGAGCAAAGCTGTCTGGAATTCTTGTTGTACTACCCATGGCGATAAAGTCGAAAAGAACGACCAGAATGAGCATGACCAAACCCTGAAGATCCCAACGGTGGAATAGGCAAAGATCTACACTACCTCAGCGGTTAAACCGGTGGATGAGGACAGCACCAGCAAAAAGAAAATTCAAGCGAATGGCCTCGTCAAACTCTCTTCGATTCACAGACATTTCCGCCAATGCCACTAGAGAAGAGAAAGAAAAGAAAAGAGAGAGGGTGTTGATCTGGATACTCGGATACGAGTGGGTACCGACATTCGCATCACTGTATTTAACCGACGCTCCCTAGAAAGGCGGAGAGTGGTACTAGGCCGATTTTACCATGAGGCTTTCCAAACGCTTACATACAGGCAAGAATTTCCCGTAGACAACGCATACGCATTGCCTCGTCTGGGTTGGTATCCGCCCGAATGCAGAGAGTCCGAGAAAATTAGATTTTTTTGTCGCGCTAATTCAAAACACCCATTTGTAGATTATTTTCGTACTGACCAATCTATTTTTCTTTCTTCTTACTCGTTTAATTTTTCGCAACTCTCTTTTCGTGAATTTATTCCCCGACCTCCTTTCTTTAGTGATTTCTAACGTTTTGTTCGCATCAGTCAATATTTTTATCATTTCCTGCTTTACTTTTGACATTATACGTTTCCTCCGAACCATGAGAATTTTTATATCAAATCAATGCAAAAGTTCGTTCTCGGTTTTAATTGCTAATATAAAACGACAACAACTTGCCACTGGCGTTTGTTTTGGTGCTGATTGCTGGTTTGTTTGAGATTGAAACCTTTCAGCGTTGCGAGTTAGACTTTGTTGAAGGTTGACATTTTGTGCACAAATGAATGTCTTAAATATAGATGATGTAAAATTTCCCTTTCACCATATGAATTCCGGAAAAAAGTAAGCATCGAAACTACGATAAAAAATAAACATTCAAAAGGTTTATTTGGATTGTGCTACTCCAGTTGAATGGATTGAAAAAAATATATTGGCAGATTTCATCGGGGTGATTGTAACCTAAGCAATCAACCACGCTCCGTGAGATCTTCCGATGTCGATGAAGACGCTCTACTTGTCATCATGGAGTATAAACTGAATATTCTGATGGAGAAGATTGCTAAGAGTTTCGTAATTGATATCTCAACTGCCTTTTGTTATTTGAGGAGACTTGGGTTTATGTCTAAAATCGAAACGTGTGTGCCACATTCACTGATAGAACAGAACAAGCTCAATTGTGTTTCTATGGTGATTTCTTTAATGTTATGCAACGAAAACGAATCGCTCTTGGACAGAACTGTGACAGGGTTTTTATTTTAGTGCAGATTTCTAGTGTGTTCTTGATTAAAACATTGCATCGTTCAGTTGAGTCAAGATTTTTTAAATATTAATGATTTGTACTTAAATGAACGATGTTTCGCCATATTATGTTTCATGAATTTCGGAAAGGAGTAAACGTCGGAACTACTACAAAAGAAACATTCATAAGGTTTATCTAGATTCTGCTCCAGCTGAACGGTGTGTCAAAAATTATTTTGGCAGATTTCGTCAAAGGAAATTTAACTATCACAATCAAAATGCTCTGCATACCATCGTAAAGAATAAACCAAATAATTCGACGGAAAAGATTCCTAAAATTGATATCTTAACTGCTTTTCACCATTTGAAGTTCAAGAAAAACGACCGATTTTGGCAAATCGAAAAGGTATCATTTTCCACAACGGCAACACAAGGTCGCATAGTGCAAAACAAAACTTGCAGAAACTTAAATAGTTGAAAAGTGGAAAACATCCATCACCAACCCTATTCTCCTGGCTTGGCTTCTTCGAATTTTTCATTTGACATGATTTGTCAGTCAGTTAAATGCCATACGTGATACACGTTTGGACGATCATGCCTTGAAAGAGACATGACTGACTGGACAGAAGATTTTCCTGTGTTAGGTTACCATTACTAGTAGTAGACCAGTTGCCAAGCAAAGGGTGCAGTAGATATCGGTTTGTAACGAGAAATCGGAGAGCCGAATTCGAATTCACTTACGCGCAAATATTCTTGGGAAAGGTAATAAACCGCCTCTTTCCTCCAGCTATGGGTGAAATAACAGAACAGACTGGGTTCTATACCCTTAGTTGGCAATCAGCCTACCGCAGAAAGTAATGGCAACCTACTGCGGGAAAAACTTCTACCCAGTCAGCAGTCATGTCTCTTTTGGGACATGATCGCCTAAGTGCGCATCAAGTATGGTACTTAACTGACTGACTGACTAATATATATATATATATATATATATATATATATATATATATATATATTGTGTGTGTGTGTGTGTGTGTGTGTGTGTGTGTGTGTGCAGCTTTAGATGAATAAAGTTAAATTTCATAATTCCAACCAACAAACCTCATGAAATACTTACCCATAAAACAATGAATATTCTGTCACATAAACTCTTAAAAACTACTAGAAATACTAGGAGCATTAACTGTAAAATACACACAAAGAATTACAAAGTTGTAAAAAAACTCAAGCAATCATCTATTTTGTCATAAGCTTATTTAACTTTGGATTGATGTAATTTTTTTCCTCAGCATCAACCTTCGTTAAACACTTTGTATCGATTTTTTCTACTTGACCACTTCCCTTCTCTCTATCTCTCTCTACCTTCTCTCTCTCCCTTCTATCTTTCCCTCTCTCTCTCTCCCTTCTTCTCTCTATCTCTCTCTACCTTCTCTCTCTCCCTTCTATCTTTTCCTCTCTCTCTCTCTCTCTATCAGATTTTAGCTCATTTGTTTAGTCTCTCTATATGTTTTTTATAGGATCTACATTACCCTATGTTACTATCTTTACGTGGGATTCACACGAAAAATTGTCAAATAATTTTTTTTTCACGTTTTCATTCGCTCCTCTTCTGTTCTCGTTCCTTGCACATTCTATTCCACCTTTTCCCTCTCTATCCGCTTCATGTCATTATTTTCTTCTACGCTTCTCTTTCCTGTTTTCGTTTTTTTCTTTTCACTCATTCTACATATTCTACATACTCACTTTATATTTACTTGTGTGTGTATGTGTATGTGTGTATGTGTGTCTGTTTGTTTGTTTTTTTAATGCCCTGTTTTCATCCTTTTCATTCGAAATTCAGCTCGCCAGCCTCTATCCGTGAGGCCGTAGCCATCATCCCCGCGGCAAAAAAAAAAAAAGAAAAGACTGCTACCGATGCAGACGATAGTTAGTTCATCGGGGAGCAGTGATCAAACCCAAATAGATCAAACGATTCCTTTGTGTATACTTTTTTCCATGTCGTAAACATCATAAGACGACATAAGACACTGGCCTTAGACAGCTACTTGTGCACAGTGGCTTCCTCCAGCAGAAAACACTAAAACTATTCAACAAAAAATGTTCCAATCGCCATGTTGAATTCGAAAGATAGAAAACAAAAAGTGGTAACGACGATAGGATTAGCCAAATAAAAACGGATAAGAAGGAATATATTTTTTTAACATTGAAATGCTAAGAATAATCAATAAGGTAGCTGCGTAGGTTTCATCGTCACGAGACATCAATGTGTGAACTAAAATTCCCAATGCAGATTTCAATGTAGAAATGCACATTCCCTCAAAATATTATAAAATTAAGATCTGATTTAAAATTTTAAAATTAAAATTAGACTTGAGTTCCAATTTATTATGAGAAAAGTTACATAAAAAAATCTATATCTCCTCCTTAATTATTAAAGTGTTAATTTTATATTAATCTCTCTCAGAATATAACTTCGTCTCCTTCATTTTTTTTTTTTTTAATCATTTCACCCCGAGCAAGGCAGAAACGCCACTGATGTGCAGGAGGTTACATAAATGTAAAAAGATTAATTAGAAAAGAGTGAGGAGTACAAGCTAGTTAGAAAGGAACAATAGAAAGCTGCGAAAGCAGGTGCAATGACAGATACATAGGTGGAGAGAAATGGAAGGTTATACAGGGGAGGGGAGAGAGCTAGAGGCCAGTGGTTAGTAGATGAGTATTAACTTTGCATTTAAATTTCTGGAGGTTGTAGCCGTCAGGAAAGCAAGAATACGGGAGTGAGTTCCACAGGCGGGAAGTGCGAGAGAGGAAGCTGCAGGAGTAGAATTGTCGTCTGCATTTGGCTAACCTGACTGTGAATGGGTGGGACCCAGTTGCCAGTCTGGTTGCACGGGTAAACACCTGTTGAGGAGGCATCAGTGACTTAAGCTCATCCGAGCAGAAGCCATGAAAATATTTATAGAAGAGACAGAGGGAGGCCACATGTCGACGATGGGAAAGTGGCTGCAGTCGAGTCGCCAGATCAGTACTTATCACATTACAGACTCTCCTTTGGAGCTTGTCAAGAACACTGAGGAGAACAGCAGGGGCACCTGACCATAAATGGCAACAGTACTCCATGCACGGACGGATGGTTGACTTGTATATATGCAGGATGGATTCAGGTGGAAAAAATATACTGGATCGACATAGTGACCCAATCTTCTTAGCAGTAGATTTTGCTATGGATTCAATATAGTGGTTCCATTTGAGGTCTGAGGACAGGGTAAGTCCGAGGAGGCGTAGTGTATTACTCTCCGGGAGAATCATCTGGTCCATGCTTATGGGAGGCAGAAGAGGTTGCCTGTAATGGTTGACAGACAACAGCTTGGTCTTAGAGGAATTGAAGTTGACAAGCCACTTCTTGCCCCAGTTCACCACAGAGTGTAGATCCCGCTCAAGGTCAGCAGCAAGATTATGTCTGTCCGCCACGACAGGTTTCTTACTGGAGCGGGAGTATATTGTAGTGTCATCTGCGTAGATGCCTACTTGGGACTTGATCACATCTGGGAGGTCGTTGATGAAAATAAGGAAGAGCGTCGGGCCCAGGATAGAGCCCTGTGGGACACCAGCATTCGTGCTGTAGGACGAAGAGGCACGCCCATTCAGAACGACCTTCATTTTGCGGTTATTTAAGAAAGATTGGATTAGGTCAAGCAGGCGATCGGTAATACCATAACCGCGTAGTTTGCATAGGAGGCCAGGGTGCCAAACCCTGTCGAAAGCCTTGGAGATGTCCAGAGCAACCGCGCGAGCCTCGTCAGACTCATCAAGGGCCTGTAGCATGTACTCCGTTACAGTTGTTAGCAGGTCGGCTGTGGACCTGTTAAAGCGGAATCCATATTGCCTGTCGGAGATGTGTTTCTGTCGATCATGTCTCTCCCCAATTTCCTGTCTTTTGTAGCTCTTAATAAATTTTGTCTTTCTGTCATCTTTCTTTAAACTTGCCCCGCCTTCCATTTACTCAAATTCGCTAAGTTATGCGTTGTTTGCCTCTGTCCCCCTTGCCTTGTTACTCACAGGACAGATTGCTTTCCTGAGAGTATCAAATCTTAAAGAATTTCTTTCCTCATTATGTACACTATAAATTTCAGCTGTCTCTTTCTCATGTTAAGTATAAGTGTATTCATTTTGTTTCAGTTGTCTTGAAGACGTTGCTCACATTTAGTCTAGTGTATTCTCAGGATCATTGTGTAAAACCGCATTTCTGTTGCTTCAAATCTCTTCTTCATCTGTAAAGAGATTGTCCAGCATTTAGTGTCATATAGAACTGAATTCAAACACTTTTCTTTGTTTCTGAGAAAATCTTTCTGTTTCTTAATACTTTGCTTAGACTTTGGAAGCTTCTTTCGCTATCACAATGGCTTTCAGTGTCACACTTTCCGTCTTGTTTAAACACTTTCTATGTATTTAAACTTTTGTACTTGTTAGATTTTTGTATTTACAATTTACAATTCGCACTTTAAACTCAACCTTTTGCTAACAACCATGCATTTTATCTTCTTGGAATTTAGGTTTAGTCCTTTCTTATCGCTTTCCCTCACTAGATTGTGTAGGATTTCTTGTAGTTTCCTTTCTATGTCTTATATCAATACTATGTCATCTGCGTATCCTGTGTTGTTAAGACTGTGGCCACCAATAATGAATCCTTGTAGGACTTCTAGTTCTCTCAAAACTTTCTTACTGTTGTGGCAAAACTTCGTCGCCAAGTTGTTGTGACCTGTTTGGGCCAGGAAGAAAGACACGTAAACATGAAGGTATGTTCAAACGGTGTATTAGGTTAACAGAACATATATACAATGGTAAGTATTAGTAATCAGCAAATAGAAGCGTAAGTCCGAACGGTATAGTTACACTGCGTCTTGACTGTCTCCAGACTGCCACATGGCTGCCTTACAGCTGCATCCCAGGAAATCACGCAGCTTATTATTTACTGACAGAGGAAGAGTCCATTCTTATAGATATGGCAGCATAACACCCACCTACTAAAATCTCAACTCCGCAAGAGTATAAGACATTTTCTTTTATTAAGTTCTGAAGCTGACTTGTTTTATCACGTTCGCAGTAGACAATTTTAAACCTTTATCTGTTTTGTGGCCTCAGTATCTTTTCCATTTAGGATTGACCACTATTAACTCAGCTGCTTTCCTTTTTCTCTTCGAACGGTGCATTTCGGGAGCCGTTAGAGGGGTAGGGATATTAAAAGTGTCGTAAATGACATCCATACCTGTTTCCTCAGGAAACCCGTTTTCAGCCTCGTCAGTTAGGCGTCGCCTAAGTTGATTGAGATGTCTTTTTTGCGTGAGTTGTAAACCCTTTATTATATATATATCATGTTACAAATTCTTTTATTACCGTACCCATCTCCCTAAAAAGATTTGTTGTCTTTGAACAATTTAAAAAAAATTTTCTCCTGGCACGATATTTGTTTGCCTGTTTGTTTGTTTGTTTGTTTGTTTGTTTGTTTTGTTTTGTTTTGTTTTTGTTTTTTAAGGTTTTTTTTGTTTTGTTTTTTTTTTGTTTTTTTTGTTTTTTGTTTTTTTTGGGGGGGGTTGTTTTTGCTTTTGTTTTTTGTTTTTGTTTTTGTTTTTTTTGGCTTCGCCTGGTTCGGAAGTAATTTGTCATAAACAGATAGTATGCGACGTGCGAACATCACTTCGGTTGGAGATTGTGAAGCTGGTGTTTTGTCATTAGGTGTAATCCTTTATACTTGCAGAAATTGTTGAAGGACTTTTTCTGTTGTCTCAAGTCTCTTTAACAGGGAGGAAATTTGTTCAGCTTTCACTGTCATATAGAAGGATTAATATTACATAGCAATTAAGCACTCTTCTTTGTTTCTGTTGACTCGGGTGCCCTCTTCATTTGTGAAGAATGTGTTCAGCGTTCACTGCCATTTAGAAAGATTTAATATTACATAGCAATTATGCACTCTTTTCTTTCTTTCTGTTGCCTCAGGTGACTTCTTCATCTGTGAGAAAAATGTACAGGCTTCACTGCCATATAGAAGAATTGATATTACAAAGCAATTAAATAATCTTTGTTTTTTTTTTGTTTGTTTGTTTGTTTGTTTTGTTGTCTTAGATTCCCTCTTCATTTGTGAAGGAATTGTTCAGTATTCACTGCCATGTAGGTGGGTTGATATTGCATAATACTTCAATATTCTTTTCTTTGTTTCTAACGAAATCTTCGTCATTTCTTGTTTTACTTTTACATTGGTTAGCTTTTGGTAGGCTTCTCTGACTATTCCTGTGTATCTCGAATTTGGGTGTTGCTTTTTCTGTCCTCTGCTAACTTCTTCTTCTTCTTCTTGTGTGTTTCTTCAGGTCTTAGGTGATCATGTACTTCTAGTTGGCCCTGTCTCTTGTCGCTCTCAATATTTTTTTCTTTTGGTATCTTTTCCAAAATCCGCTCAGCTATTCATTTGCTCAAGCCTTTCTTGCGCTTGCCTTCCCCTGTTTTCTTTTCTCTTCTATCCGTCCTGTGAGTATTAGATTATCCAGCCTCTACTTTCTCATTACGTGTCCCAGGAACTTCAGCTGTCTCTCTTTGATGTTGAATGAGTTTTTTTTTCTCGTTTGCATCCTCTCCAACACTTCATCGTGTTCAGTCCATGGTATCCTCAGCATCCTTCTATAGAACCACATTTCTGCTACCTCAAGCCTTTTGTCCTTGAAAAGATCGTCCAACATTTACTGCCATACAGAAGGACATATATCACATAGCAGTCCAGCACACTTTTCTTCGTTTCCAATGAGATTTTCCTGTCTCTCAGTACTCTAGTTAGCTTTTGAAATGCGTCCTTGGATATACCAATTCGTCTTCGGATGTCGCATTTTCCATCCTCTGACAAAACGCTTTCCAGGTATTTAAATTTCTTTTCTTGTTTTATTTTATTTTCTCTAACCTGATAGTAGAAACTTTATTTATTCACAAAAAAGGAAGAAGAGGTATGCTTGTCCTTACATCTTTTTCAAATTTGAGCATTTTCTCTATTCATTTTTTATTTGGCACTTAAGAAGGCAAGAAAAGTAACGGAAACAGTGAGTAACCTGCCCAACGAGGTTGTGTGAGTGAGTGCCAGAACAGGGAGTGGGAGGGAGTTTTAAAAACAAACAAACCAAACCACAATGGTTTGCTTCAGTTTATTCAGAAATCGGAGTGAAAAAACAAGATTTACACCAACACATACTCACTCTCACTCATACTTTTTTATCAAGCTCTCTTTCTGCCTCTCTCTTTCTCTCTGTCTCCCTTTCCCATTCTCTCTCTCTCTCTCTCTCTCTCTCTCTGACTGTTGTATTCACTCCTCATATATATATATATATATATATATATATATATATATATATATACTTTTAAAAAGTGCTAAAAACATAAGTAGAGCATAATGTCCTATTCATCTCCTAAATTATAATCATCGGATCTTGTTGGTGTTTTTATTTTTTACAATCTTACTGTCCATGCTGATGTGACAGATATTGGATTGTATAGAGATGATGATCTCATAATTATCTATAATTCCCCTAACTCGAAATTTGATAGAATCCATAAATACATGTGTAAAATGCTGATGAACTTTAATCTTAAAGTTATAGTAAATACCAACCTCAAAGTTCACTTTCTAAATGTTACGCTTGACTTAGTTAACAGTACTTATTCACCATATGTAAAGCGAAATGCTAACCCTATCTACATACGTTCTAGATCAAATCACACACCATCTATTATTAAATATATACCACATTCAGATAAACACAGAATAAACAATAATTCTTCAGTTGAGGACATTTTCTATTGACATAGTCATTACTACAACTCAGCTCTAAAAATCAACGGCTATAAATGCAATTATAATAAATATCATAATCAAATTAATCATAATAGCTCACATAATCAAAATAAGAAAATAATTTGGTACACAACACTATTTACGAAATGATTAGTACCAAGTAAGGCAATAAATTCTTTACTCTAGTCCAAAAACACTTCTTAACTAATAATCTCCTTAACAAAATTTTAATAAAAATACACTGAAATTTAGTTATAGCTGCACTGATAACCTTGCTATTTTAATAACAAAACACAATAATAAAATCCTCAAACAACATTATGTTAATAATTATAACCAACTTACCATAAATAATGATAATAAAACAATTATCTGCAATTGTCATAACCCTAACGTATGTCCTTTGTAAAATAAATACCTTACAGATTCAATAGTATACCAAGCTACCATTTCGACAACTAAAAATCATAATTTTACCAAAAATTATATCGGATGTACTAAGAATAATTTTAGGTCTCGATTTTACCAGCACAATTTATCTTTCAATAATAAAATATATAGTAATTTTATTTCTCTCTCTAAATACTACTGGCAGTTGAAAGATGCAAATAAAACTCCTACAATTAAATGGAAAATATTAACTAATGCTAAAACATGTAAATCGTTACATGAAATATGTTTCCTTTTCTTACAAGAAAAATCCATATCATAAGATTCCCAAAAATTGACTTATTGAACCAACGTAATAAAATCACTAATTTTTGCCACAATAACACTGTTAAATATATTTGATATTATCTCAGTTTTATCTTAATATTTTTACTATTTTCCTTAAATTTTAGCATATTTTACTGGTAATTTTTTTCGTTGCTATAATTCTTTTATTTGTACTTATTATCAAGAAAATCTTTTATTTTATTATTGTTACGGTTTTTCTATCGCCTTAGTCTTTCTCTTTTTTTCTCTTGTCTCTTCTCTCTCCTTTTTTCTTCTTTCGCTTTAATTTTTTTCTCTTTATCTTTTTCTCTTTTTTTCCTGTTTAAAATTTCTCATAAGTCTGGCTTTCTGTGGCAAAATATTGAAACACTGCTGTCTATGAGTCTTACACACACCATTCTTTAAAATATCATAACCTCACAACCCCACTTAATTTATCTCATTGGATGACCTCTTTAATTTTATGTTTTTACTTATTTTTTTTATCTTTTTTATTTATATCTTATTTTTTAAATCTTCTTATCTATCTATATTACCAAGTGAATTAACCACATTTTACTGCCTGATGATGGTGTCTTAACACCGAAATTTTATAGCTCTTGGGTTGCAGCATGCTATTATTGTTATAACAAAAATAATTACCATATACCTATATATATATATATTGACATCAGTCGGCGATTCTATTGATGATATATGTATATCGATTCTTCTCAATCTTTTTTATACCTTTCTATTTCTCTCTCTCTCTCTCTCTCTCTATATATATATATATATATATATATACTCTCTCTCTCTATCTCCTTCTCTCTCTCTCTCTCTCTGGATTTCTTTCTTCCTATTTATCTGTTTATATATTTATATGTATATATATCATCACTGGCCTCATTTAACATTCTTCCTCTACTTAACATACTCTCTCTCTCTCTCTCTCTCTCTCTCTCTCTCTCTCTCACTCACTCACTCTACCTACCTACCTATTTTCTTTCAGTTTCTTTCTTTGAACAGTACTTAGAGTCCATTTGGGAATGCCGGGTACTATAAGCAACTTCTACAATTTGCAATATGCTTCGGCTTTCAATAACCCACACTGGGTTGATAAACCGTGAAAAACACAATCAATCAATCCCTTCTATTTGGTCACTTGATATTAGCCAAATTCTTACTCCTCTCTCCCTCTCTCTCGATCATTCTCTCTCTCTCTCTGCTCCCCACCTGCCATACTCTCTCTCTCTCTCTCACTCTCTCTCTCTCTCTCTCTCTCAAAATTCTCTTTTAGATAATTAATGAACTTAACTTCGCCTGGACAAATGTGGGCCAAAAGGATAAGATAAGAAAACCACCCCTTACCTGCCTTCCAAATAGGTATCTTTAACCTGTTTTGAAAAGCAATATTTTAATCCTGACTTGTGTTAACCACAACTTCCTTTCTTGGGGTGGAGGGTTCCTATCGCAATCAAAATATTTTTTCTGGTACGAACTAAGGCCCGGAATCCCGAAACAAGTAAATCCTTGTTTATGACCATACCATTTTTGCACAGTGGTAGCCTAACCCAGAAATATTACTGTTCCTCCTCTATGATATATGCATGTTAATATGTTCTTAACAGCGTATATGAATTCCAGAAACTGATAAAGACTGTGTGAAGCGATTGAATACAAGTGAGAAGGCACACATTTAAGGACTTTGCTGATATGCACAGTGATACGAGTTCGTGGCTTGTCACACGGCATTAACTCGGGCTTTGTTTTACACTTTACCAGGTGTTAAAGCCAAGGGGGACGTCGGATAGGGGAAAAAAATTGGAAAGAGAAAAATGGCGACCTGCCAGTTTCTGTTCTCAGTTTTCATGACAGAAGTTACTCACTCTGACTGATAAAATCCTTTGTGTACGGAAACCAATAAAGGACTGTCACAACGGAAGCGGAAAGCCGAGACGAGAGTGACGCGAGATTTGAATATTATGCTCATAGTATCGTGGCCGATTTTAGAAACTAACACCACAAATCTAAACTTTACCTGATTCTTTTTGTGGAAGTAACTTTTTTTTATTCTTTACACAGTTTCTTACACTGCACGCTTTTTCTTAAATTCTATATAACTCTCTCTCTCTCCCTCTCTCTTTCTCTCTCTCATTCTTTCTCTTTTTTCATGTATATCACTCAGTCTTTCTTACTCTATTTGTCACAATCTTTCTTTCTCCACACACTATTTTTTCTCCATACTTCCGTCTGTATATTTTTCTTTCACTTTCTCTCTCTCTCTCTCTCTCTCTCTCTCTTTCTCTTTCCCTCATATATATATATATATATATATATATATATATATATATATATATATATGAATAGAATAAGTAACAAGTAGGAAAAAGCGTCTTTAATCTAATATGCTTCACTTTTAACAAGCTTCTTCAGAGATTTATTAAAGAAGAATGATTTATAAATCCAAAAGACAGTATGTTGATTGAGTTATAGTTTCATTGGTCAGATACATATCACGTGTGATAAATTAATGGATGAATATTAAATGTAGAAGAAAAAACTTGTGTATGTTTAAGTGCCAACACGTAAGAAAAACATTACATGTTTAATAGGATTGTAAGTATATGTAAGCGAAAAATAATGTGCTAAGCGCATCCAAACCATAGACGAACTAAGAGTGAGTATATGTCGATAATATTAGTATGTGTGCATAACAGTGATGAAATACTTTTCCGTTCAAAATACGTAACAAGTATAGTATTCATGTGTCACGTGATGGAACGAATTTTCTTTTTAAATAAAATGAGAGAATCAGTTTCGGATGTATGTTTTTATTACTCGTGGCATACACACACTTAATCAGACACAAGTTTTTTGTTCTACATTTAATATTCATCCATTGCTTTATCACACGTGATATGTATCTGACCAATGAAACTATAACTCAATCAACATACTGTCTTTTGGATTTATAAATCATTCTTCTTTAATAAATCACTGAAGAAGCTTGTTAATAGTGAAGCATGTTAGATTAAAGACACTTTTTCCTACTTGTTCTTTACTTATTCTATTCATCTTGTCAGATTGCGATTCATATATTCAACTCAAATCTAATTTTTGAAAATTTTCGTTTGCTTAAAACTTCCAGTCACACGTTCGTAAAAATTCTGTTTCTACGTTTAAAAAAAAACGTACGAAAATTAATTATAAATCGCCTGAAGATACCAAAATGTTAAAACCTAGGTTGCGGAAATAACTTATTTCCAAATGAAAAATATTCAAAGGTTCTAGAAAATATATTGAACACTTTTTAATGCAACGGCGTATTGGTCTAATTTAATTATGACCAAAAAATAAATAATTATATGTGTGTGTGTGTGTGTGTGTGTGTGTGTGTGTGTGTGTGTGTGTGTGTGTGTGTGTGTGTGTGTGAAGTATACTCAGTTATAATTCGAGGAACTGAACAGTATGGCTAAATAAAGAAGACAGAAGGAAAACTATTTTTCTTGTCTACGCGTTTCGTCCCGTGATGGACTTTATCAAAGCAAAGAAATGAAATAAATTTTATGTTAAATAAATTATCTATAAAAAAAAATGCCATTATACAATACAGTTTATTCACTCTTCGATCCATATTTGATCCCAACTTATAATTAATTTAGTATTGCTCATTTTCGTGTCTCTAACAACATGACAACCATCGCTAACCAGATAATAAATAATAGTAGTTTTGTTGTTTCCACGTCTTCGTGTTTATTATTTCTACGATTAATTGTTAATGGCCGATCATCCAGAATCCATCTTCGAGAATGGCTGTTGCAGGGCGTCCAAATCTTAGATAATATTCAAGACTCTTTCTTTCTCCTTCTAAATTCGGCTGCCCACTTTTGCACTGTTGATAAAGCAGGGGCGTCACTCTCTAATGTACTAACTATGTCAGCGTGGATTTCATTGGGTGTCAAATTTTATTTTTCTGTAAGTACTTGGGTAACTTGGGTTATGGTGCAGTGGATATCGACTCGGAACGATAAATCGGAGAGCCGAGTTGGAATTCTAGTTGAATTCGCTGCATTCGCTTCCGCGCAAATACACGTGGGGTAATTATTAATCCGTTTCTTCTTTCTCCAGCTTTGGGTTAAATAGTCTTAAATAAACTCGCATTGCCAAGCGTGGTGAGTAGGGCACATCCCCTGAAATGATGACACGAAATAAAAGAAGTTAGCCAGGAAAGGGTTTCTCAAATGAGAATGAAACAAATCCTGATCCAGATCCAGACTTAGTAATACCACAAAGCCAAACTTTATCAATTTTCAAAAGAAGTCGCTACTAGTCATTTTCAAATTATTCTCTGAGCCAGGTCAGCTTACCTGGGAAAAGATAATGCAGTTATTAATAAGAAGAGGTGAAATTCAGTTCAACTCCGTATGTGCTTTCTTCTCTCTCTCTCTCTCTCTCTCTCTCTCTCTCTCTCTCTCTCTCTCTTTCTCTATCTTTGTTTACTTTCATTACTTACCAATACCACCCCCTCTCTCTTTCTTCTCACTCTCTCTTCTTATTAAATTCCGTTTACATCTCTTTTCTCTCTATTTTATTATAAGAGAATATATATATATATATATATATATAGAGAGAGAGAGAGAGAGAGAGAGACAGTCCTGTTTGGCTGCATCACAGCTCATCAGTACAGTTAGACATGCGATTGCTTTTAACAAGGATTGAAACGTAACCGAATTGACAACAGTCGTCGGGTTCTACCTCTAAGCTATAGGTGGAGGAAGGCGGATTTTTTAGCTTGTTATATGCACAATTTAAACACACGCCAGTAGCCAAGTATATATATATATATATATATATATATATATATATATATATATATATATATATATATATATAATGGTAATGCCAGGCCACTCGTAATCGAGAATACCCGTCCACAAAAACGACTAGCTAATCCCCATTGCAGGTGCCTGTGCTCAGCGGCACACTTGTGTTTGTTGAACACCCACAGAGCTCATTTATGGTTCATAGTACTACTATACTAAAAGGATCTTAGTTACAGTTTCTGTGAGAGAGAGCGTTATCCGGCGTGAACAACAGATGGAACAAGAGCAGGACGCTCAACCACTCGGCCACGATGATTGTTACTTCGATCTAGTACATCCATCGATTTCTACCCAATTTTACACACAAAGTTAGTGGGATGGTTTTCAGACACTTTCCAAAGGTGGCTCACGCTGGGATCGCCTTCTCCAGACCGGTCCCATGAAGAAGTCCATGGTGAAATTCGAACCCGGGCTTTATGATTAGCACGCGAACGTTCTCATGACGCGTCCACACACACACACACACACACACACACACACACACACACACACACACATATAATATATATATATATATATATATATATATATATAAAATATATATATATAAAATAAAACAAAAATTTCGAAATTCGTTGAATAAACATTCCATATATATGTGCTCCTTTTTTCTTTCTACCTCTGTCTATTTAGCA
The DNA here is from genome assembly GCA_037127315.1 of Ascarosepion bandense. NCBI lineage: Eukaryota > Metazoa > Mollusca > Cephalopoda > Sepiida > Sepiidae > Ascarosepion > Ascarosepion bandense. The sequence goes on along the minus strand of JBBBDQ010001273.1, from coordinate 45,380 downwards.
TTCTTTCCTCATTCTAAGTTCTTGTTTACATTCTTCATGTCTTTAGTTTCCTTTCTCTCTCTCTCTCTTTCTCTCTCTCTCTCTTTTTCTCTATCCCTCTTTCTCCCTCTTTCCTCTCTCCCTCTTTCCCCCTCTTTTTCCCCTCTCTTTCCTACTCTTTTTCACGTACTCTCTCATTACTTGTCTTCATTTATTCAATGAACTTCTAAGTACTTGATTTTTTCTTTTTTCCTTCTCACTAGTCTCTCTCTCTCTTCTCTCTCTCTCTCTCTCTCTCTCTCTCTCTCTTTCCTTCGTTTCTTTATTCTTTCTTTTCTTTTCTCCTTCCTGCCTTTCTTTTACTTCTTTCCTTCATTCTTTTAAATTTCCCCTCTTTCTTTTGATATTTCTTTTTTGCCTTCTAAGCTAAAGGTGTTATGTTGCAAGATTTGCAGTTGGCCCTTAGTTTAAAAGGTATAAAAAATGGCAGTCGGTTGAAAAAAAAAACTATAAAAAAGAGGAAGCAAGATGAGGTTTATGATTCACTAAATATAACCTACCCACACTCTTTGACACTTACAATTTAATTCACACGAGTGTGTGTGTGTGTGTGTGTGTGTGTGTGCTTAAATTGACGAGAGAGGCAAGAACTCATAAAGCAATCCTTGAGGAGATGAAGCGAAAAAAGACGTCGTTGGTAAAGATTTTTTATTACTCACCATATGGGACTGCTTACAACTGATCAGAAATACAATCCATGTAATCACTAAAAAGACAGTATAGAAAAATATGGCTAACTTTTCTTGGTAAAGAAGGCATTTTAGGAGTGTACGTGCTTATTTTGTTTTGTCATGTTTTATTTCGTTTTTGCTTTTTTTTTATTTGGTTTTAGGATATTTTTCGGTATTTTGAGAGGATCGTTGTAAAGGGACGGGTATTTAAAGTTGGGACCATCCATTATCTAAACGTTACACAGGGGTGGAACCAGATATTATGAAGACAGTTTCAAAGCGGGTTTTCGTAGAGTGTTGCACATAATGTGTGCATCGTAGATTTTGCAATAAATGAAATGCTTGTGAAGTGCATATTGCACCCAGTAATGTGTTTTTTTTTTTCAGTTAAATGTACATATTGTTTACACCTATATCTTTCCCTTTGTTACTGTTTTCGTAAAGAATATTGAAAGAAGCAATATATAAGAAATGTTATGAAAACTGTATTTTATTGAAGCATTCGTTGAGATTTGATCACGAAATGTATTCCAAATTATTCTTGTCAATAACTTACAGAACAGAAATGAATGATACAGGAAGTAGTTTCAATTTTCTCCCTTATATCACTTCCTTTAAAAATCAATCTAAGCAACTGACCTTATGATGAAAGAAAGGAAACTTAAGCAGTTGTTTCAAATAAATTGCACAAGGGTGTATCAATGAAATTTCTCTGGTACAGCGTTGCTGCTTTTCTTTAACAAAAAAAACAAGAGTTTAAATTTGGAAGCAAAACATCAGTTTACCGAAATCAGTCGGTCAGTTGCCATACGTGGTACAGGCTTGGACGATCAAGTCTCTTTCGAGACATGATTGACTAGGTATGAGATTTTCCCACAGTAGGTTCCTATTTTTTTCTGCAGTATACTGGTTGACAATCTAGTCTATAGAAACCAATCTGTCCTGCTATTCAACCCACAGCCGGATGGGAAATAGATGAAGTAATACTTTTCACAAGCATATTTGTGCGTAAATGAATGAAACTAATTCGATTGGATTTCGAACTCGGCTCTTCGATTTCTCATACTATTTTAGTGTTTTTGAAAAAAAAAAACACACTCCTTTTCAAAAAACACTAAAACACAAAAAATTACCTTACAGTCAAACATGAGGACATCAACAACACCGGAAAAATAACATCCTTGAAAATGGCCTGTGAAGAGGATGAAAGCGCTTGGAAAGTCGAAAATTATGGAACTTTTTTACATTCCTTATCTCCAACAGGAAACATGATAGAATACTGGAAAAATTAAATCAAAATTAATAAAATCTTCCCTGTCAGTCATTTTTAACGAAACATATATATATATATATATATATATATATATATATATATAAAACAAGAATAGTGTTTTAATGGACATTATATTTTAAAAGTTCATAATATAAGTGATAGAGCGCATGTAAATATAAAAGTGGACACTAATGTTAATACCAAGCGCGAACAGGCTGGTTTATGTTTGAACGCAATCTGTGTTTTTGCTCGACTATTTATATATGCTGATCACTGATAGTAAGGTCTATTGTATTCTATTGTGTTATTGTATAACGGTTATTGGGTGAGCAGTAAAGGTTATGTTTCAAATTATTCTAGTGATTATTGAATAGAATAAAATTGTAGATCTGAATTCTATTATTAGTTCACTTTTTATTCATTATTAATTACTGATTATTTAATGATTTTTTTATTATCATAAATAATAATAATTTTTTACTTTATTTTATGTACACATACGTATTTTTCAATGTTTTTATTATTTACTTAATTTGTTTATTAATTAATTCAGATCTTTATTTATTTTACAAGCTTTGTTAACTAATTTATTTAGTTTAAAAAAGTGGATGTGTTTAAAGTATATTACATTATCGGAATTGTATATAGTGTATTTATTTGCATTTTTTATGGTAGTGTTTTACAAGGTATTCGTTTTCTTTTTCGATTTTTAAACAATATAGTAAACATTTTTTCGTGTTTGCATTTTGAGATAAATTACTAAATAAACAATCAGAACTTATGTTATCCTGGGAAGGTGATTACAGCTTATTTTCTTCTTCGGACAAAATTTTACAGGTTTTTGGTTTATCATCGTAGACTGATGCTGTTTTTTTTATTTTCCATATTTTTGCAGTAATTTCGTTTTTTGTTTTTAACTTCTAGCATATGTTTTGGTGGAAGTATTATGCTGTTCGCCTATATGCTATTTGTAAACACTGTTTCGTGTGCGGAGGATCTCAGTTTTCAGGATTCTTCAATTACTTCTATGTATATTATTCTCCATTATCTACTGCTTTTACAGTGGCTTGATATTTATTATATTGTTTTGCAAGCAATTTCTATTTCAGGTACATTTGTTCTTTGCTCTGCAGCTACAGGTGGGTTTGATTTGTGCAAGTGTTTTATTTATTATCTTATTTCAAATAAACAGAAAAATAAAATCCTACCCATAATGCACCATTAATAAGCCTATATAAATAGTCGAGCCTAATGCAACACATATGGTCTAAAGATCGGAGCAGCTCAAACAAATTGTATCTGCTTGGTGTTGACTTCTGTATACATAAGACACAATACCGCATGTGAGTGTCTGTTTCATGTTTGAAGCTATCTTCCGACCATGTTTCACTATCAAGTTTGCGAATTCTATTATCAGAAATGTTATTTTTCTTACAATTTATCGTTTTAAGGAAAAATATGATAATACAATTTTACAACCAAATTTCCTGAAGAATGGGTTTAATTCCACGAAATAAGTAAATCAAGTAAGTGAACAATTAATTTGATTTATTACATATATATTTCCCATTTTTCATTAATGTTCTATATCGATATACTTTCTCCAAATCTTTTTTGTATTATTTTTATGTGCCGTGTCCCTTCAGGACGTAGGAAATCGTCATACTCCACATCTTTTTTACCCTTGTAGCTCTTAATAAGTTTTGTCTTTTTGTTATTTCCCCCGAACCCTGTTGTAACATCCATTTACTTAAGCTTATCAAGTATGTTAAACGTTGCTTTCACCTGTTCCTTTTTTTCCTCAATCTATCATGCGAGTATCAGGTTTTCCAAGTCCTCCTTCCCCATTATGAGTCCCAGAAATTTCCACTCCTTCCTGATGACTAGATTTCGAAGAAACTGAAACAATGAGAGAACTTATAGTTAACATAAGGAAGAGACAGATGAAGTTTCTGGGACATGTAATGAGGAAAGAAGGTCTGGAGAATTTGATACTCACAGAAGGGATAATGGGAAAGAGAGACAGAGAAAAGCAACGCGAGACCTACTTGATAAGCCTGAGCAAATGAATGGCAGAGCGAGGTTTGGGAGAGATACCAAGAGGAAATATTTTGAGAGCGACAAGAGACAGAGACAAGTGTAAGTTTATGATCGCCTCCGTCCTGAAGAAACACGGTACATGAAAAAGAAGAAAAGGAAATTATAATTTATTTTTACTTTTATTTGAATACGAAATATCATTTTTGAAAATACATCAATTTAGAAACCATCTATAAACTCCAGTGTCTCAAATCCCCTCAGAACTTAGGCGACCATGGCTTTCCACAGCTCTCAGTCTCTCTAAATATTATTTGAGTTTTTACCATGCTTATTATTGTTCTCTATCTTCAAGATACTGCCAATGGATCTCTTACATACCCACTTATATATAGTATGAGTACCCGCTCATATTCGGGGATGTTAGTCTACTAAGATGGTGGGATAATCTCTATTACAGAGAAGCCTGATTTGGAGCGTGGTTTTTGTTCAACATTCACAGAAAAACTCCGTGATTTTTTCCCACGATTCTGATGTTGGTTCAAATTTCTTGGGAGAGGGCGTATAACATGCATGAACAACAATTTTGAACAACGCCTGTGCGTTGAAAGGCAATTATGGATTAGCACAACCATCGACGGCTAACACAACCATTGACAGTCAACACAACCATTGACGGCTTCCAAACACTTTTGTCTAGCCAATTTTACTCACAAGATTTGAGTCAACTCGTGGTGTGGCTTTTCAGACACCTCCCAAAAATTAAGTATGCTGGTATTGTCTTCTCATGCCGATATTATCACCTCCCTGATAAACTGTCATGGTGAAACTCGAACCTGTATTTCATCGTTAGAATTCTAACTTTTAACTCTTCGGATACACGCCTACACTCAGTCATCTATCTTTAGTAGTCTTACAACTATTGCTTCGACTATGTTTATATACATATAATCACTTTTCTCTAGGATTCCGTTCGGGCACGAAGCATATTTTTGTATTGTCAAAATGCCATCGCTTGCACATATCTCGGTGGAATGTCTTGCCTAATCAGTAATGTATCTTTTTTTATTCTTTCTAGGCTAATTATTGCTTTGACCGTGTTCATACATATATAATCACTTTCCTCGAGGATTCTATCCAGAGCATGAAGTATTTGACTGTATTGTCAAAATGCAGTCTCTTGTGCAGGAATGTATTTTTTAAATTTATTTCTGGGCTAATTAATGCTTCGACCCTGTTCATATACTTATAACCAGTTTTTACAAGGATTCTGTTCTGGTTATGAAATATTGGTCTGTACATGGTGCCATGATATTTTTAATTTCACACATGTTAGTTGTTTGTTTTTATTTTATTGACTGCACAGAATCGTAGGGTCAGTTGGACATCATCTGTGAGAAAAAGATCACCATGACGCGAATTGCGCCAGAAAATTGAAAATGGCATGCTTCACTGATTATTATTCAACCCGGAAGCTCCAATACGAACATTTAAGTGTTTGGGTGTCAATCTTAGGCAGAGTATTCGGAAAGAGTTGGGTGAGTCTAATGTTGATTACTAAGGTGTTTGGAGTGATCACTTGAGATGGTGACATTATGCCTACATTCATCTTCCCAGAAGACCTCAGACTCAACACGGAGAACTACATCAAGTGCCTTGAGAAGTAGTGCTGTCCTATGTCAAGTGTGTAGCTGGCAACAGGAGTCTGCACCATGCCACTCAAGCAGGATAACCCAAACATGGCGTTCAGACAATTTCTGCGACCTCCCTACCCCTTACATCGGGTCACCTAACTCCCCAGACTGCAATCCAACTGATTATTATGTGTGGGCGCAGTTGAGTGTGATATCACCAAAACCCCTTGTAACACCAAAAATGGACTGAAGGCAAGGATTATGGCAACATTCACCAACTTAAACAAGGAGACCACCTAGAAGAGTTGCAGAGGATTCTGAATCGTCCGGAGGCTGCGGTTGAAGCCAATGGCGATTTTATTGAATAAATTTACTCTTTAATATTCCAAGATATTTTTATGCAATTTTGGTGAATATATGCGTTAAAATGAGATATCAGTATTATCTTCATTATTGCAAAATTACGGCATCGCGTCCTGTATTTCTAAAATAACGTCGTTTGCATAATTCTCAGTGGATCTCGTTACCTATCTAGGTTTTTTTCTAGGTTGCATTTTGTACAATCCACTTATTACTTGATTGACGGAGGCGTCTTCATTTCCACCCAGTGCACATTTACTGTTATCTTGTGTTTTACAGAAAAATACGTTAACGAAGCTTACCGACTTTATATCTCGTTGCCAACAATTCAGCACAAGCCTCACTTTCTTCGTCATATTAACGTTCGTAATATTTTATAATTATCTGCAGCCATTTTTTGTTGTTGTTTTTCACTTTGCTTCACCATTTAAAATGTCTTTCCAATTATTCTCCAAAGAGCTGACTAATCATCTGCCGTTAGGAGGCGTTAATTAAGCAGAAATAAATTGACAATGTTAGCTGTCGTGTCGAAGGAATGATAAATCGTCGATTTCTCTTTGTTACAATCTACATCCGACGGGTTACTCGAGCTGTGATTTGATATTGCCAATCTGGAATTTTGAGACATAGCTTAAGGCTTAAAGAAATGAAACCAAAGATAAGAGGTTTAAATTTAGAATCCAATCGTAGAATGATAGTGAGAGACAAATTGACTCGTGCAACGAATTGACTCGTGCAACGAATTGACTCGTGCAACAAATTTAGTCCTACTATATGGCTGTGGTATCCAATATGAATGTGCGTTGTGGTGCAGTGGATATCGGGTAGGAATGAAAAATCGGAAAACCTAGTTCGAATTCCAATGAAATTTCTTTAACTACGCACAAATACATTTTTGAAAAGTATTAATCCATCTTTTTCCTCCAGCTGTGGGTTAAATATCAGGACAGATTGGGTTCTATAGACTTGGTTGGCAACCAGTCTAAAGCAGAAATTAATGGCAATCTACTGCGGATAAATCTCCTGCAAAGTCTGCTATGTCTCTTTGGGACATGATCGCCCAAGTATTTATCACGTATAGCACTTAATTGGCCGCGGATGCTAGACAATCTCCTCACAGAGGAGGAAAATACTTGAGGCAATAGAAATGTGGTTCTGAGTTACTGAGAATACTATGGAGAAAACGCGTAAACAACGAAAGATTCTTAAAGAGAATTGAAAGAAAATGAAAAGCAAAAAGAAATAGCTGAAAATTTTGGGACATATAATGAAGAAAGTGTGTTAGAGAATCTGATATTCGTAAGACAAGTGAAGAACGTAGGTCCAATGTTACAAACCTGGGGACGCCTGTATTCCAATGTTACAAACCTGGGGACGCCTGTATTCCAATGTTACAAACCTGGGGACGCCTGTATTCCAATGTTACAAACCTGGGGACGCCTGTATTCCAATGTTACAAACCTGGAGACGCCTGTATTCCAATGTTACAAACCTGGGGACGCCTGTATTCCAATGTTACAAACCTGGGGACGCCTGTATTCCAATGTTACAAACCTGGGGACGCCTGTATTCCAATGTTACAAACCTGGGGACGCCTGTATTCCAATGTTACAAACCTGGGGACGCCTGTATTCCAATGTTACAAACCTGGGGACGCCTGTATTCCAATGTTACAAACCTGGGGACGCCTGTATTCCAATGTTACAAACCTGGGGACGCCTGTATTCCAATGTTACAAACCTGGGGACGCCTGGGGTATTCCAATGTTACAAACCTGGGGACGCCTGTATTCCAATGTTACAAACCTGGGGACGCCTGTATTAATGAAAAAAGATTTAGAAGAGTAACTTTCATTGGAGGATTAGATAAAAAAAGGTGAATCGGTTAAAAAATTCTCCCCAAAATACCATGTGAAATCCTGTCAAATGCCTTTGAGATAAAGCAACATCCCGGGCTTCAACTTTCTTATTTAAAGCATGACAGAGCTTTTAACAACAATCGTTAATTCTTGTTGAATTCGTTGCATTTACTTACGCGCAAATAACCTTGGAAAATGTATTATTCCGTTTCTTTTTCCAGCTATGGGTTAAATAGCAGGACAGATTGGGATCTATAGCCTTGGTTCGCAAGCAGTTTACCGCAGAATGCAATGGCAACCTACTCCGGAAAAATTCTCTGCCTAGTCAGTCAGGTATCGAAAGAGACATGATCGCCCAAGTGTGTATCACATACGACACTTAACTGATTAACTGATGAGATTTGATGGATGTGCGTTGTGATGCTGTGAATATCGGCTCAGAACGAGAAATCGGGGAGTTGAGTTCGAATTCCAGTTGAATCCTTGCACTTACGCGCAAATACTTTTAGGAAAGTATTGATCCATCTTTTCTCTCTCTAGCTATGGGTTAAATTAAATAGCAAGACAGATTAGATTCTATAGTTTTGGTTGGCAGTCTACTACAAAAAATAATGGTAGCCTACTGCGGGAAAATCTTCTGCCAAGTCAGTCATGTTTCTATCGAGACATGATTGCCCAAGCATTTATCATGTATGGTAATTAAGTGACTGATTAGATTAATATCTTATTTATTTATAGTTGAAATGACGAGATGTAACTATAAGTTCTGTGCTAAAAACTTCTCTCTCACCTGTCGCTTCTGAATCTCTCTTCGGAATACTTTCTTTCCAGTTAATTTTGATATTCAAAAATTTAAATCAGTCAGTTAAGTGCTATACGTGATACATGCTTGGGCGATCATGTCTCTAAAGAAACATGAATGGCTGGGCAGAAAATTTTTCTGCAGTAGGTTGCCATTACTTTCTGCGGTAGACTTGTTGCCAATATGTTCTGTTGTTTAATCCATAGCTGGAGGGAAAAGACGGATTAATACTTTTCCCAATGGTATTTGTACGTAAGTGAATGCAATGAACTCAACTGGAATTCGAACTCGGCTCTCCGATTTCTCGTTCCGAGCCGATGTCCACTTCACCACAACGTACATCCTTATAAATTTAAATACAATTTCTTAATTTATGTTCTTTTATTGTTCTCAGTCATTCATGTTTTTTCCTCATATTCTCTTACACTTAGTAACCTCTTGTGTCTTAATGACCTTTTTGTCTTGCTTGTGGTAAAATGATTAAAACTAATGTGAATAGTAGAAATATCAGATTTCTTAAGATTATCTCACTCATATTGCTACCACTTTCATACAGCGTTATATCATCATACTAACACATTGTCATATACCATCACTCTCACACAATGTCATATACCTTCACTAACACAAAATGTCATATGCCATTATTTTCAAGCAATGTCCTATACAAACGCTTTCTCACGATATCACACAACTTTAATTAATTAATTTTGCACAAATATATATACCTCCACATTCACACAATGTCATATAGCTTCAGTGCCACGTAATTTTATGTGTCATCACTCTCGCACAATGTCAAATGCACTCACTTTCATACAATGCCACATAAACTCTTTTCACACAATATAATTGTTATATATGTACCTATGAGCATTAATGGGTATGTCCCAATCCTCATAAATACGTTGGACACTATTTTGAGTGTGGGATATTGCTGTCAAGCAGTTCACCACTAGTTCACCAATACTTCACGCGAGTATTGTATTTTGTTGATTTTTTTATAACCCTTTTATTCCAAGCAAGGCACTCTTACCACTGGTGCGCAGGGGGTTACAATGAGAGGAGATGAATGACAGAAAAGAAAACAGTATAAGTCATCTTGTAGAAAGGGTAAAAGAGAAATAGGAGTCACGGAGATAGAATGTGACAATTGACGTTGCATTTAAACTTTGCAGCTATCAGGGACACAAGCATGGGGAAGGGAGTTCCACAGGCAGAAAGTACGAGGAAATAAACTGGAGTACAATTGGCGGTTACACTTGCCTATTTTGCCGGTAAAAGGGTGGAACCCAGTTGCCAATCTATTTGCTCAGGTAAGCTGATGAGGGCAGGGCACCAGGGAATAAAGCTCAGAAACCGTGAAAATACTTGTAGAAAAGACAGGAATGGGAAGGCACATTCCATCGATGAGTAAGTGGCTGAAGCCGAGCAGCCAAATTGGAACCAGTTACACTGCAGACCCTTTATTATATTTTGTCAAGAGCCCCGAGACGAAAAGCAGGAACGTCTAACCAAATATGACAACAGTATTCAATACATGGTCGAATGGTAGATTTATAAATGTGCAAGATGGATTCTGATAAGAAAAAATTCCTGGCTCGGCATAGCGACCCAACCTTCTTAGCATTAGATGTAGCTATTGATTCAATGCATGTATTCCACTGAATCTGCTGAGAGACTGAGACTGAGGAAGCGCAGTGTATTACTTTCAGGGAATCTAGTGTGATCCATATTAATGGATCACGCGGGAAAGCTTCTGTATGCCTGTTAATGAAGAGCAACTTTGTTTTGTAAGCATTAAAATTTACAAGCCATTTCTTACCCCAATCCAACACAGATTGGAGTTCCATTCCAAATACAGAGGCTAGATCTACTTTGTCAGCCCAGGCAGATTTCTTATTGGTGGTGTCATCTACGGAGATGTCAACTTGGGAACTGACTACATCAGGAATATCATTGGTGAATATCAGGAATATCAGATCTAAGATAGAGCCTTGAGAGACACCCGCGTTACAATTTGAAAAAAAGAATTGGATTAAATCGAACAACCATCCAGTTATACCATAGCCCTGTAGCTTGTGCAGAAGACTAGCATGCCAAACTCTATCTAATGCATTCGAGATATCTAGGGCAACAGCGGAAGCCCTAGTTTGTCAGAAAATAATTTGTTAATTATTAATAATGTGAGATGCTGAAATTATTCCAGCATTGATAATAGTGTAGAATCACTTCTACATGCATGTTCATACTTATACACATATCGCCATGTACGCACATACACACACATATACGCACATACTCTTACATTAGTACCGCACGTGAAATCTCTTTTTCCCGCGCTTCATTCAGAAATATATAAGCTGATGTTCACACGTGTGTAGACCAGCTGGAATCTGTCTTTCGGAGCTAACAGTCCGAATGCCGTTAGTTCCTTTCCAACTCACATACTGCGCTAATTGCGTTTATCAATCAGTTACACTAAAATCTCTATCTCTTTCTTTCTTTCTCTCTCTCTCTCTCTCTCTCTCTCTCTCTCTCTCTCTCTCTCTCTCTCTCTCTCAAGCATACTTCACTACATATATAATTATATTCAACTACTGATTAGTACAAACATCACATTTCCTTTTTTCAGGAACTCTTCCAGTATGAACATTGATGCCTTTTCTTCAACATCCAAGAGAGAACTTTCTCCACTAAATCTTGCATGCACAAAATAATCAATCCTGTAACTATGTTTAATACATTGCTACTATTCTTGTTATATTGTTCTCTGAGTAATTTTTATAATTAATGTGGTGGATTGGACAACCCGTCTACTTTATAATGGTGACTCCATTTTTAAATTACTACCACGTTGCCCAGTCCACAACAATAGCCTCGAACACTTTGCCAAAAATCAGTAATATGCAGATAGGTCGATAGTTAGAAGGGTCAGAGGGCTATCCAGAGATTTTAAATTCAGGAACTAGAGAGGAGGATTTCCAGCATGTAAGAAAGTAAGAGGCAGCAAGGCATTATTTATAGAGTTTGGAGAGGGCAGGTGAGAGTTAAAAGACGATGAGTGGAATACCATCACATCCATTTTCTTTATGGGAGTCAATCTTAAAAATAATATTAGAGACCAGAGAGGGGGTTATGTATATATCAGTCAGCTGGGACTCAGTTCTAGGAGAGAAGTCTGGTCTTGGTACTCCAGATGGGTCAAGTGTAAAATTTTAAGAAAATTTGCGAGCAAAGAACTCGGAGCCTTGTCCGCTGTGGATATAAGAATCTCAAAATTATTGAATAGTGGAAGGATCGAAGGTTTGCTGTTGTTAAGCACACTTTTGCAAAGTTGCCAGAAGTCCATAGAGCCAAACTTGCGGGATGCTATATTTAGGGCTCGCTTACATTCGTTGCGAGCATAGATAAAAAGGCGCCTATTATGGTCAGACGCATCACTCCGGTAAAGCCAGAAGTGGTCCTGTGGGTAATGCCGCTCGGAGCAAGCAGGAGAGAACCAAGGAGAAAAATGAGGCTTGAGTAGGAACTTCCTGAATAAGATGAAAGTATCAATGCCGGCTTTCACCCAAGAGGAGACCTCAGATGCACTGTCTTCAACAAGAAGTTCCTTGAAGGATGAGAAGTAGAAAGAGATATTAGCGAAAATCACGGCATGATCAGAGTTTCCAAGAGCACAGAGCTACATGGTATAGTTATTGGGAAAAGTTATTGGGTGAGAGGTTGAAAAGTTCATAGTATGGACACCAGAAAGGATGTGAAAGTTTTTACAGGCGTGGTGGTCATTAGATTTGCCGAACACAAATATATTAGCAAACATATGAGAGGAAATAGCTTTGTCTATATTATTCGAGATGCATTCTAGTACAGAACAGTCAGTAAAGAAAGGTGAGCGATAGAGAAAGAAAATATAGATAACCGAGCTCAGTAGAGAGAGACGGAGAAACATGTAAAAATGGTTTGAAGATTCAAGAGAAAAACCCTAGCTGACATAAACTCCAAGTCCATGTATATGGAAATCGGATTCCTTCATAAAGAGGAGAAGGTAAGCTGAGATATAGAAATCAAAGGGAGGGATAGAAGGGTTAATGTTAGTTTCACAGAGAACTGTCAGGAGAGTTTTCGAGGAGAAAGGACATTCGAGGAAGAGATGTTGAGGGGTTTAGTTGTTTTTTGTTTGTTTTTTTGTTTAGCTGGTTTAGTTTTATTGCTTTGATTGTGTGTTGTCACTATATATATTTTATTACATGGAGCTCTCTTCCTGTATCATTTTTTAATATTAAAATAAAATTTTTAATGTTAATTAGGATCGGGTTTTTGGAATTTACCTTCCTGCTTTTTCCCCTTGGATTGAAGTATCTGAATTAATATATATATATATATATATATATATATATATATATATATATAGTCAGGGGAAGTCTACAGTAGTAGCATCAGTCAGTCGCCAAATGCAACAAGTGTAGGAAGGGAACTGGCGCAGACTGCAACATAAAGCGGCCTTAAGATTGCCCACAGGAGGCACTTGCAGGGACATCCATCCATGCGCAACATAGCACTACAAGAACCCTGATATTATTCAGCTGTTCATCTGAGTGTCTTCTCAAGACGCTACGAAAAGAGTTCGGGCTCCTAATTATCAGTCGGTTACAGCAATCAGGAACCTGCCAACCTGGTACCCTCAGTATGAAAAAACGTTTCCACAATCCATACACATTGAAAACTGACAACAGGCCCGTTATTAAAGACTTAGGAGAGAAAAGAAACCGGGAACCCCTTCCTAAACCGGAAACAAGGGATGAATAATAAATAAACAATAATAAATAAACAATAATAAATAAATATTACTATTTCACTTTCCAACATACATTTTGGTTATTTCTCAATCATTAAACTTTTTAGGTTACAAAAGTAATATAAAATCATTTTCACACAATGTCAATCGCATTCAGATCAATGACACATATCATCAACCATGCTTTATCCTCTGATAAACTAAACAAAGAGATTTATTGAAATTTATACCACATTTTCACTTGGCCTAAAGTAATACCCTTTGTAGAGTCAATATTAACGACCATCAGCAAGTAGAACTATCGCTTTAAAAGCGCAGTATCTACCGGTCCCGAGTGGAATAACCAAGACTTTCTCAACCTGTTACTTCTCACCAGCAACACCGGTGCACAAGGAAGAAAAAACATTCCAACGACTTATTCTACAAAGTGCTCGTATTGATATCCTCTTTGTTTTTGTTAGCTTCATAGCAACATTTTGACTCATGCATTCTTCTACCTTTATTTCCAGCTGTTTATATTGTTCTGGAAGTTTTGTTTTACTTTAAGTACGTTTCCATCTTGTCACAGTTTCCTGCAAGCTGCATGAACGTTTTCCTGTCAAATTTTCACTGAAAACATCTGGCTTTTTATCAAATATTTATGAGTTTCAGTTTAATCAGAGATATAAGTAAAGCTAAGTAAATTACAGTTTTTGTTTTTTTGATTTTGTACTGTTATTTCACAGTATTTTCTCAGGGTTCATTCAATGTATACAGTTACCAAGTGAGATTTTTGTAAAGGAGAGTGAAAGTAATAGTGCATATTATAAGGATATGCAGGATAGGGGGTTTGTTCCACAAATTAACAGAAGTTGGGTGGGACTTAGTTTCTTATCAAAAGAATACGAATGGTATAATTTAACGTAGATAACACAGTGATGATAGCAGACACGGAAAAGAAAATACAGGACTTCCTAATGAAGGTAGCAAAAGAAAACAAGAAAAAAGGACAATAAAACAGAATGTATGGTCATCAGTAAAAAGAAAACCACAAAATACCAACTACAGTTACGAGAAACTAAAATAAAACCAGTAAAGAAATTTAAATACCTAGGAAGCGTTCTAAAAGAGAATGGGAAGTGCGACATTAAGATCCGAAGGCATGTTGGCATTGCCAAAGACGCATTTCAAATGTTCAGCAGAGTATTGAGAGGCAGGAAAATCTCATTGGAAACGAAGAAAAGAGTGCTGGACTGCTATTTGATATCTGCCCTTCTATATGACAAAGAATGTTAGACGATCTCATCAAAGATGAAGGAGAGGCTCGGGGCAGCAGAAATGCGGTTTTACAGAAGAATACTTCCGAATCTTGATGAATAGAGCGAGAAGCAGAATCAGGCCAGAGATAGGACAAGAACAGTGTGGTTTCGTTAAAGACGCGGGAACAAGGAATGTCATATTTATGATTAGGATGCTCTCTGAAATGGCAATACAAATGAAGAAAAACTTATACCTGTGCTTTATTGATTATGCGAAGGCGTTTGACAAAATTCGAAACAAAGAATTGATGGAGATATTCGGCAGCCTTGACATATTTGAAAAAGACGTGAGAGTAATCAAGAATCTCTACTGGCAGCAAACCGCTTGCATACGGACAAGTAATGAATGCAGCAGATATACAAAGATAGAAAGGAGCGTAAGACAAGGATGTGTCTTTTCACCGGATCTGTTCAACTTGTACAGCAAGAATATTTGAGCACCCTAGAAGTTATGCCTGGACTTGTCATCGGATGCCACAATTTAAACAACCTAAGGTACGCAGATGACACAGTGCTGATAGCAGACACAGAAGGGTAACTACAAGATCTCCTACAGAAGGTAGCTGAAGGAAGTAACAAGAAAGGACGAAAAATAAACTGCAAGAAAACCGAATGCATAGTCATCAATAAAAAGGGCAGCCCAAAATGCCAAATACAGGTCAGGGATACTAGAATCAAGCAGGTACAAAAATTTAAATACCTGGGAAGTGTTATAACAGAAGCCGGAAAGTGCGACACAGAGATCCAAAGGCAAATTGGCATAGCGAAGGAAGCATTCCAGAAGTTGAGTAAGGTATTAAGAAACAGGACAATTTCGCTAGAAATAAGGAAGAGAGTACTAGATTGCTATGCGCTGTGAGTTCTTCAATATGGCAGTGAATGCTGGACAATATCATCAAAGATGAAGGAAAAACTTGAAGCAACTGAAATGTGGTTCTACAGAAGGATGCTGCGAATGTCGTGGATCGAGCATGTGAGTAATGATAAGGTCTTAAAATGATGGAAACAAAAGTAAAATTAATACTGAGCATCAGGAAGAGGCAGCTGAAGTTCCTGGGACATGCAATGAGGTAGAAGGGCTTGGAGAACCTGATACTAACAGGCCGGATAGAGGGGAAAAGAGACAGAGGAAATCAACGGATAACATATTTGAAGGACCTAATCAGGTGGATGACGGAACGAGGGTTACATGGTGTAACAGGAGAAGGCATGCTCAGAACCACCAGGGATAGGGAAACGTGGAAAGGACGAGGTGTTGCTGAGAATGCAAACAAGAAAACTCATACTTAACATCAGAAAGAGACAAATGAGGTTCCTCGGACACGTAACGAGGAAAGATAGCCTAGAAAATATAATACTCACAGGACGGATAGAAGAAAAGAGAGACAGGGGAAGGCAGCGCGAGTCATATTTGATAGGTCTGAGCAAATGGATGGCAGAGTGAGGTTTGGGAGAGATACCAAGAGGAAAAATATTGAGAGCGACAAGAAACTGAGCTAAGTGGAAGTCCATGATCGCCTACGTCTTGAAGGAACATGAAGAACAACAACAATATGGCATGGTGTGTCTTAGTTGCGAAGGCCTGAGCTGATAGTGCATTGTTGATTTTGGTTTTGATGATTGTGTCTATGGGTTTGTTAAATGCTGAAATCGAAATATTTTAATTCAATTTTTTAGCTTCAACTGAATATATATAACGTTCATAATTTTATACTTTTCCAGTAAAGATATGTTTTTTAGATGTATAGTTTCTAGATCAGAAAATTTATTATTGGTAAATTTACTATAAAAATGTATTTTTATATTTTTTTAGTGTTACACTGATTGTCATCTTGGTATGAAAATGTATGTTTGATCATTTTATTATAAAAATGTACTGATTTTTGTTTGGGTGTTTGTTTGGGAGCATAACAGGTGCTGCAATCCCGGGTAATGGTGGACCTGGAACGACAGAGATGGTTCCAGGCTTCTCAAAATCTCCAATCTTTCCGATCAGGGGCCTTGCTGTCGGATGTAGTTTATCGTCAGACGTGAGCTGATGGAAATGAGGAAAGTAACCCGGAAAGTAAGGAGGGAGCAGTACTTTTCGATTAAGGAATAGCTTTCCTGCCTTCAAGACCAGCATTGGGATTTTTGGATTTTACACAGCTTCTGTGTATTTATGTTTGTCTGTCTGTTTTATTTTAATTATATTTACTTATAATATTAGTAGATACTTATATTATTAGTAGATAAAGGGATGTGCGTTGTGGTGTAGTCAATATCGATTTGGAGCAAAAAATCGGAGACCGATTTTGAATTCCAGTTAAATTCGTTGCATCCACTTACGCGCAAATACCCTTGCAAAATATTTTAATCCAACTCTTTCCCTTTCAGCAGGACAGATTATGTTCTGTAGCCTTGGTTGGCAACAAATCTACCGCAGAAAGGAATGGCAACCTACTGCGGGAAAATCTTCTCTCCAGTCAGTCATGTCTCTTTGGCGACATGATCGCTTAATTGACCGACCGAAATAAAGAATAAAGTTCTTAAACACTCTCTTTCTCTCCACTTTAGAGGCATATCGGTCACGAGATTGTTTATAAATCAAAGGAAGAATTTCATCAATGCCTTTATAAAAAGTATTAATCAAAATTGAAAACAAAATCATCAGCTGAAATTCGAACTCTGTTCACTGACTTCATTTTCCGTGACATTAACTATGAGCCTCTGCTTAAAATGTTGCATCACGACGAAAAAAGGTGAACAAAAAAATAGTTTCAAATGATTTACGAGATTAAATCACGTTTCAAATAACAGTGAACCCCCGTGTATGTTTATCTATCAGCGCCTGTATTGCGGTCCTCCGCCATTTTTAGTTTGCCTCAATCTCATCGACCACTTTCGCAACTAATTCCTCGGCTTTGCATTGACTGCAGCTATTTTTTCACTGATTTCTGCATCTTATGACACTCAAACTTGCCATGAATTTACAACAGACCAAGAAAGTTTATGAAAAAAATAACCAAGACAAAATCATGCAAACAGTGAAACTAATCGAGTTACAATTCTTTTACTTTTGCTACCACCTTCAGTTTTCAGATTGGCTGACATTATATATCAATCTGCCGTTGTCTAGCAATTTATCTATTCTCATCTACATTCTGTCAACTTCTCTTCACCTATCTTTATCGAAATCTGTCTAAATTTTCATATATATAATACAATTGATAAAATAACGGAAATTAGGATACTTCTCTGTCGAAAAGCTCGGAATATGTAACGACAATATATATATATATATATATATACTGTAATGATTGTTACAATGTTTTATAAATTCATAGTATCACTACACAAAAATTTTCGCGTTTCGAAGCTAGCCCATTATGTGGCCTGCTTCATCTTCAGGTGATTTTTTTTAAATTACAGTAAAACGCTCTACATTTGTATCAAGCACTCTTTATAAAAGTAAATGCATGAACAAAAAGTTAAAAAACCTACGAGTTCAACAACTTAGTTACAATATATATATATATATATATATACCTTGTGTGTAATGTCAATTCTAAATTTTCATACATGTCACGCAGACTCTATCTCTCTCTTTCACTCTCACTTTCTCTCTCTCTCTCTCTCTCTCTCTCTATATATATATATATATATATATATATATAGATATTTATAAAGTAGTGCAGAAATAAAAATATGTTTTTAAAGTATGATATATTTATGGGTTAAAGCACTAAATAATTGGGACAGAGCGTATGTAAATATAATTTTAAATGTGAGAAACGCAGTCAACATCCAGCTGCAAGGGTCTGTTTTATGCTTAAGCACAATAGTCAAGTCAAACACACACACACACACACACGCACAAACACACACGCGCACAAACACACACACACTTATATATATATATATATATATATATATATATATATATATATATATATATTATTGTTAAAATAACACCATATTGCAATTCAAAAGCTATCACGCTTCGGTGTTCAATGCACCATCACTGACTGATGATGGTACGCTGAACACCGAAACGTGATAGCTTTTGAGTTGCAGTATGCTATTATTATAGCAATAATAACAACTATATATATATATATATATATATATATATATATATATATATATATATACTCTACTTCTCAAGTCTCTGTTTATTCAATTTTCTCTCATGATCTCACTTTCTCTCTTTTTCTATATCTTCTCTTTCTCCCTCATGCACATCCCCTCACTCGTTTTATTTCTCTTTATCTGTCGTTATATAACTTTCTTTTCGCTCCCTATGTCTCTCTCTCTCTATCTCCTCATATATATATATATATATATATATATATATATATTGCTTCTCCTTATCCTTTTTTCCTTGTTCATTACACTCCTTACCTAATTCTCTTCTCTCTTGACCACTTCAATATTTCTTTAAAATGTTCATTCTTCTTCCTACACCTTTCTTCCTTATTCACTCACTCTATCTATCTATCTATCTATCTATCTATCTTTCTATCTATCTATCTATCTATCTATCTATCTATCTATCCTTTTACTTTACCCCTCTACTTATCTCTCCAATCAGCTCCTCCTCTCATGCGCCCGCGTTCTATCACAGATCGCCAACAAGGCAAAAACCACTGTAATAAAACGTTATGCATCTTGATGCCCTGTCAAGGAGGAACCCTGCCGACAGCAATACTACATCAGCTTTTGATCAAATGCAGAAGCCTCGGCCCAGTTCTCTACACCACCGCTTCCGCCTCTTCTTCTTCCTCCTTCTGCCTCTTATTAGAAGGAGGAAGACGATGAGGCGGAAACGATTTATCAGCTTTTCTTTGAGTTCATGTTATCCAAAGTTTCTCGTGTCTCGCCGAAAATGTAATGCCATCCTACAAGAAACTATATTTACTATTACGTCTTTCTATCGGGATACCATTTCACAACTGAAACTCTACTTTGCGGTAATGATTTCCGAAAGGATGTTTCTCCGATCATTACAATCTTAACCCCTTCAAGTCTATGGTCAATATCTATCCTACATATCCTCATAATCTGCACTTACTTCCCCCTCTTACCTCCATACACCAACCTCGTTCAGTAACCCTTTACCTTAAGTGTCAGTGTATTGGTGAAAATAGATATATTCGCATACAAGCTGATTCAAAAGTAGGTGGAGTAGTAAATGAAAACATGTATTTTGAGATTACATATACAATTATATTTACTAATACAATTATTACATGGACAATTAACTTTGATTGAGTAAAACAATACAAAAGTGCTTAAATTTTATCAGCACATCTATTCAAACTGTTACCCATCACAATTTACACAGCTTTGAAGTCTAACCCTGACGCTTCAACAAACATATTTGCACAAGTCTCTTTGCATATTATTTTTTGTGGATACCTATACTTGTGTAGACACTCCTTTCACTTATTTCATAGTATATTGATTTACTTTCGTCACCCGGCCTAAATATTCGAGGATTCCTATTAAAGAAAATATTTGCTTTACCGCAGGAATCGAAACTTCATCCCTCTTTGCATAAACCGTCGTTACAACCGACGTGCTCATACCGACTCAGCCAAGGACTGCCTCAAAGCGCAAAGGTTACCTAATATTTCACCAATGATTTAAAATAAATGAATATTCTGATTAATAATTAAATGGATCGTCTACTCAATTATTGGGATCCACTTAAGCAATAATATATATAAAGATTATGAGACAAAGTTGAAAATTTTTCATAAAAGAGATGTTTCTTTCCTCTTCTCTGGTATTAATAGTGGTGCTTTCACAAGTGTTTTGTAGTGTAGTGTCAACGTCTCTTTATACTGGGGGTACCTGGTTGGCAGTTTTCTAATTACTGTTTCCGAATGGTTGGTAAGCTCCTGAACTCTTGTGCAGCATCTTGAGAGGCTGATCAACAGTTGAATAATATCGGGGTCTTTCAATGTCAATGTTATAGATTGGTGAGCTTGAAAGCACTTCGGGTGAGCAACCCAGAGGTCACATAACCTGCAGTATGTGCTAGTTCTCTTCCTCATACATACTGCATTTAATGACTGATGCTACTATTTATCTAGGCCATCGAATAGTCCCCACACATCTTAGCTCTCTGTGAAATTAACCTTAGCAATCCACTTCTGGTTACGTTCCTATCTATAGGAATGACGCTAATTTCCACATGCATGGCCTGGGATTTTATTGTCCGTGAACATCTTCTGCTGGCTAGTGAGATCTCTCTTAAAACTTCAGACGATTCTTGCATAAAGTTTCTCATCTTTCTCTGCCGCTCCCCTTCCTCTCATAACTGTTGCTTGCTCGATAGTATTTCTGACAATACAGACAAGGTCATTTCACTATAGCCAATGTATTTGTGACTTAATTCCTATCATGTCAAGTGACGCTGGTCTTCTGAGCATGCTACAGGGCTATGGTATCACTGGACGCTTGCTGTATTTGATCCAATCCTTCCTACCAAACCGCATAATAAAGGTAGTCTATCATATATGATCCTATCATACGAACGCGGGTATCCCCCAGAGCTCATGCTCTTTCTGATCTTCATCAACGATCTCCCTGATTTGATCAAATCCCAAGTATGCATTTACGCTGGCGACACCACTATTTACTTCCGCATCAGTAAGGAATCTGCCAAGACGGACAAATATAACCTCGCTGTTGATCTTGAGAAGACCTCCAATCTGTGGTAGTATGGGATAAAAATGGCTTGTAAACTTAAATGCTTCCAAAACGATACTGTTATCCGTTAACCATCATTGACAGTTTCTCCTGCCCCCGCATCAGCATGGATCAAGCTAATCTCCCCGAAAGCAAGACACTGCGCCTCCTCAGCCTCACTCTCTCAGCTGACCTCCAGTGGAACGACTACATTGAATTAATACTACTAGGAAGGTTGGGTCATTGTGTCGTGCCAGGAAGTTTCCTTTCCTGAACCAATCTTCCACATATACAAATCAACCACCCGCCCATTCATTGTATACTGTTGGTCGAACGTCCCTGCTATTCATCTCGAGGTTCTCGACAGGATCCAGAATAGAATCTGCAATGTAATCGATCCCGACCTGGCAGATCGACTCCAGCCACTCTCTCACCGACGGGATGTGGATTCCCTCTGTCTCTTCTACAAACATTTTCATGGCTTCTACTCCGACAAGCTCACTGTTGCCCTTTCGACAAGAATTTACTCGAACAACCAACTGGCAACAAAGTCCAACTCTTTTACAAACAAAACAATCAAATGCAGCCACTACTTTTTACTCTACCAGTTTCTTTTCTCGCACTTTCCGCTTGTAGAACTACCTTCCGTATAATTGCTTCCATGATAGCTACAATCTCCAAGAGTTTAAATGCAACATCAATTGTCATCTCTTATCTCCTTGACTCCCATCCTTCTCTTATCCTTTCCCCAACACCCCTTGTATCTTGTTCTTCTTCCTTTTCTCTCCACTCACACGCAACTCTCTTCACGCCAGTAGTCCCATCACTCTCTTGTCCATTCTGTGACACCCTCTGACCCCGGCACACCAGTGGCAGTACTGCCTTCCTTGTGTTGAAACGAAAAAAAACACCGTCACCGATCTTGCTGGCATCCAAAAAATGAACTTCTGAACCACTTAATCTTTCACGCAAGTGGTGAATTTCCTCATCATTGATTATAAATTTTCCACATTTTTCATTATTTTAATTTTTGTTTTGGATATTAATGTGCATCTTATCAACACACACACACAAACACACATACAACACATATATATATTCTCGTTTTTCTTTTATTACTAATGTTTTCTTGCTTATTTATTCATAATGGAAAAATTACTTGAATTAAATTCATATAAATATTGTTCAAACGTTTGAAATTGTTTTGTTCTTTTAACCATGCATCTGTTCACTATCAAGAACAGGGGAAATTGTAAATTATTTCATTGTTTTTCAACAATTATTTCAGTGTTTACCATTAGACAGCTGGGATTATCATGTTGAAGGTTAAGAAGATCTGAGAAAATTAATAGCTTTGTTATTAGCGTTCACTATATATATATATATATATATATATATATATATATATATATATATATATATATATATAGACGAATAAAAAGAAAAAACAATTCTTTGTCAAATGAATTTCTAATCAAACAATTTTAATAGGGAAATATGTTCACTTTAAAAAGTTTTTCTTGATTGTTTCTTATTTAATCAGCTATCGATCGAATGCTACAAATACCAAGTTTGCCAAAGAACGAAAAATAAAAAAAAATGCAGACAGTGACTTGAACAAGCATTCAGAGAAGATATGTGATTAAGTCTAGAATAGGAGCCTAAACAAGAACAAACATCCCGAAAACGCCTAGAGATTCCGAATCTGAGTTAAAGCGATCTTCAGGAAATAAAGACTTTTTATCGACAGAAAATCCCTTTAGCAAAAGAAGTTGGACTGGAAGGTGTTTGGAAATCGATCTAGCTTTGTACTGAGGTTGGACTGGAAAGTGGTCTAAAATTGACAGGGTATTGTTCGGAAGTTGGACTGGAAAGTGGTCTAAAATTGACCGGTCTTTGTTCGGAAGATGAAGTGGAAAGTATTCGAAAATTGACCTGGTTTATTTCGGAAGTTGGACTGGAAAATGTTCGAAAATTGACCGGGTTTTGTTTGGAAGTTGGACTGGAAAGTGTTCGGAAATCGATCGAGCTTCGTTCGGAGGTTGGACTGGAAAGTAGTCTAAAATTGACCGGGCTTTGTTGGAGGTTGTTTGTGAAAATGATTTATATGTAATTTATTTTCACAAACAACATCCAACATTGCCTGATGACTAGATTCTATCTCGAACCATAGAAATTTCCGTGTCGCAATGTACATTTAATTCATTTAAATATATGATTAAAAATAAATGCCAGGGAACTGAAACCCATAAAACCTTGGATCCTCTTCACCTGGATTTATATATATATATATATATATATATATATATATATATATATATATATTGCCCCTGGGATTAGGGATAGTCGGTAGAAAAAACAGGTTCTCCAAATTTAAATTCTAATCCTTGTAAAAGAAAATATATTGTGAGGAAAAGAAAGGAGAGGATAATTAAAGGAGTTTAAATTTAAGTCGGTGACGACACTTGTTAATTAATTCGTTACGTTAATTAAGAAGTAAATTCTGGTACTTATTTTTTTAGAATCCTAATATTTTCCACTAAATACACATTACATTAACTATTGGGAGTACATGCCGAGCCTATCAACTTCCAATTTATCTGCGGGTTTAGGCCTTCTTCCTTCAATTACGAGTATTTTCAGAGAGAATATATGTATTTGTAGAAGTTCTAATAAAAAATAAGATTTATTACTATTTACCCTAAGCAGGCGTTTCCCTTGAAAAAACAAGAATGAAAAAGAGTTACTTTCAGAAAAATTGTTAATATATTTCTTAGTTCAAAACGAGATATTTTAAATCATCTCAGCTTCTTTTTTCTGACTGAAGTTAAATTCCTTTTTCTTTTTTTCCTTATCGGAATGGCTTGAAAGCAAGAAAGTTGTAGATAGAATACTTTTACACAGCCCTTTCCAAAATTAATCTAAAGGTAGATCCTTATCTAATCTTTCAAAATGGCTCGAAAGTAATGTATTTGCTATTATTTCATCCAAGCGCTTTTCCGTATTGACAATGTGTTAATATAAATCGGATATTGAAATCCTGACAAAGTTTTAAAATTTGATACAGGGAAATGTTACATGAAAAGAGAGGTAAGATTTGATCAAACGATGATGAGTGTCGCCAATTTAAGGCTTCGCCAGATCTAAAACAAAAAGAGATAAAAGCATGTATGTGTATTCGTGGATGTTTAAATAAAAAATTAAATTTATTGCTTTTACGCTAATCTGGCGTTTCCCTTGAAAAGAAATCCATTTTTTAGTTCAATGTATTAACGACATTTTTTTAATTAAACTACAGTCTGAAAAAAGACTTTTTTGGAAGCGTTAAATTGGTGAAATCCATCATCTGTTTGATCAATCTTTCATCTCTTTTTATGGAACATTTCCAATGTATCAAATTTTAAAAAGTTGTCAGGATTTTAATATCCGATTTAAATTAACACACATATATTTACGGAGAGACATTTATCAATTTCAAAGTACGAAACACTCATTTCCTTCAAAGTAGGATCTTTTGATTTCATTGCTCGTGTTATAGTACTTCAAGCATTTCGTGAAGTCATTCAAAGTGAAGGTGTCTAAAATCTTTGTCAAAGCCTCCTTCATCTTCTTAATGTGTTCAAAGTGACTGCGCTTGAAGTTCAGGTTTCACTCTGGGTAACAAAGATAACATGTAGCAAGATCTGAACTGTGAGTAGTTTAAAGAACTGTTTTGATGTCATCTTTTCGACATCAAAATTTATTACAGAAATCGCTTCCAAACTGTTTTCACGTCCCGACTGCTTTCTGCAAACTAGTCAAATGTTACGAGCGGTGTTTAGTAGCGTGTCTTCAAAGAGCTATTACACCCGCCTCTTTCAATCTGGAATAACAAATGTTTTATGCAATCTCATTCGATATCTTATATATACATACATTTCTTGTTTAAAGGATAAACCAGCATGAACTCGAGATATTAGAGAAAAGCAAGCACTTTTAAAACTGAGAAAGAAGGCAATTAGAGTAACATTGGGCATAGTCAGCACAAGTTGGAATCTCCTGTAAAAGAAACAAACTACGGATGTACTGAACAACAGACATAGAACAGGTCGGACAAGGAAAACAACGGTAGATCGATGACAGAAACACTGTGAAAGCTGTGAGGAAAACCGTAAAACAACAGTCGGTGACATCACAAACAACCTAGCGAGTTCAAGATAAAGATTTCATAATCCACCGTTCGAAGAGGGTTCAAGAGAAGACATATAGAGGCTATAGCACAAGATGCAAACCAATTATCAACAGTAAGAAACAGAAGGCCAGATTGGATTTTGTAAAGAAGAACAGAGAAAAGTTATAGAAGTTTTGTGGACTTCTTTTTCTTCTTATTCTTCTATGTGCCTTGTCCTTTCATGGCTTTCCACGTCTCTCTGTCACTGGTGGCTCTTAACATGCTTTCTCCCGTTACACCACACAACCCCCGTTCTGTCATCCACCTGCTCAGGCGCTTCAAATCTGTTATCCGCTGCTTTCCCCGGTCTCTCTTTCTCTCTATGTGGCCTGTTCGTTCCTTATTGTATGTTCCAGGAACTTTAGCTGTATTTTTCTGATGCTCAGTATTATTTCCCTTTTTGTTTCCATCCTTTCCAAAACCTCATAATTGCTCACATGCTCGATCCATGATACCTGCAGCATCCTCATGCAGAACCACATTTCAGTTGCTTCAAGTTTTCCTTCTGTGTCGCTCTTTCTGTCTTCTGTTAGAACACTTCCCAGATATTTAGACTTCTATACCTACTTGATTTTAGTATCCCCCACCTGTATTTGGCCTTTTGAGCTGGTCTTTTTGCTGATGACCATGCATTTGGTCTTATTTGTAGTCCTTTCTTGTCACTCTCTTCAGCTACCTTCTGTAGAAGGTCTTGTAGTTTCCTTTCCGTGTCTGTTATTTGCGTACCTTATGTTATTCAAGTTGTGGCCTCCGATGATGAATCCTGGTATAACATCTACGGTTCTCAGAATAGTCTCGCTGTACAAGCTGAATAAATCCGGTGAAAAGATACATCCTTGTCTCACGCCCCTTTCTATTTTTGTACATTTGCTGAATTCGTTACCTCTCCGTATGCAGGCTGTTTGCTGCCAGTAGAGATTATTGATTACTCTTAGGTCTTTCCCAAATATGTCGAGGCTGCTGAGCATCTCCATCAATTCCTTGTGGCGTATTTTGTCGAACGCATTTGCATTGAGAACGAAATTATTCTCTACTAATATTATGGAAGGCCAAAATGTGGAAAAAGAAAGAATCTGCTCATAATCCACAGCATACAAACTCATCTGTGAAGTATTATGGAGGAAGTTTCTTGGCTTCGGCTTGCATAGCTGCTTCCGGAACAGGCTCATTCATATTTATTGGTCATGTAATTCATGATGGTAGCAGCTGAATGAATTCAGAAATGTACAGGAAGATTTTGTCTGCCATTTTATGGAGAAATACAACGAAACTAATCGGGAGGAAGTTTATCATTCAGCAGAACAATGATTCAATATATACTATCAACACAACAAATGGCTTCATCAGGAGTAGCGGGTGGGTGAGTAAACAGTTTTAGTCTGGCGAATTCAACTATCGGACCTTAACCGAATAAAGCGTACATTTCATCTTCTGAAGAAGAAACTAAAGCAAAAAAACCTCAGGAAATAAACAAGAATCGAAAGAGGCTGCGTTAAAAGTCTGGAAAAACATAATAAATACAGAATGCAACAGCTTGATGACGTCAATGGGTCGCAGGCTTGATGCAGTTATTCCAAGGCGAAGTTATACAACCAAATATTTAATGTTATTTACTTTAAGACTGTCCGTTCCTTTACTTTTGCTTACCTAAAAATGAGCCCCACTTCCGATAGGTTTTTTGCATATCTAAATGTAAATACCAGGAATTAAAAATAAAAGCTAAAATTCTAAACACTTGTCATATATTCATCTTTTGATGAACCAAGTGATTTCAGTGAACAACAAAAACAAAGGAATTAGCCTTGCTGCTCCAATATTTTTTGATGGCGAATATATGTGCGCGCTCGCATCATTCTGTTTTCCCTTTTTTTTTTCTTTCTGTCGAGCTTCTCGGTTTGTTTGTTTTCGTGTTTCGTTTGTTTGCTTGTTTGTTTGTTTTTACTTGTTTCTAATTTTTTTGTTTTGTTTGTTTTTTTCCATTTCATGTATTTATTATTTATTACTTCAACTTGACTTGTATTTCTTCCAACACCATTTCCACCCAAAATTTGATGAATGGCAGTCGAGCCGGGGAGGAGGTCCACTTACAGCAGAAATGTCTTAACGCGTTGCACCCCGGGAAAGACCCAGCCAACTGAGGTTACCAATGCAGCTGGTGTATTCTGACGGATATCTGCTAATGGTGCAAGGGAATATTGTTTGGAGAAATGCAATCGAGATCTTTAGGGTTTTTGTTGTTGTTGTTGTTGTTATTTTTTACCTTTTTAATGCGGCATTTTCGTTGCCCATCCTCCTCTTTTCAGTGTATTTATCGACGCTTCTCTCACCCATCACTTTTACTTAATGACTTCCTTTCTCTTCTCTCTCATTCTTTCACTTTTTCTCTGTTTTTCATTCTCCTTACCACCTTTTTGCAGTTTTTTCCACATTTTTATCTCTCATTTTCCATTTCTTTGTCTCACATTCATCTAGCTCACTCCGATTCTCATCCCTTAACTCATCTCTCTCTCTCTCTCTCTCTCTCTCTCTCTCTCTCTCATCAGTTTTTTTCTTCCTCTCTTCTATTTTCGCTTTCTCATGTCATTTTTTACTGTCGCTGTCTCTTTCTCTTTATCTGCTCGGTCGGTTCTGGTGTCATCTCTCGTCTCTTTTATCATTTTTTTCGTTCATTCTTCTCTTTTCAGTTTCCTCTCTTCTTTTTGCTTTTATTCTCTTCCCTGGCTCCTTTTTATGGTTTGTTACATCTTTCTCACACACTCTGTTCTTTCTTTCACATTCAAATACATTACTCTTTTACTCAACTAGTTTCTTATATTCTTCTCTCTCTTTCTCTCTTTCTCTCTCTCACCCTCTCTCACTCTCTCTCTCTCTCTCTATATATATATATATATATAAACTGGTTTCTATATTTCTATTTCTTATTTTACTCACTCTCAGACTCTCTCACGCTCGCTTTGTCTCTTTCATTTGAGCTTATTTGATTCTGTTTCTCTTTCTGTTTCATTTTATGCCCGTCCATATCTCTCTCTCTCTCTCTCTCTCTCTCTCTCTCTCTCTCTCTCTCTCTCTCTTATAAATTCTTGCTTAATTTCATAAATTACTTCTTAACGTACGTTGGGCTTGGTAGTGAGTCCGATCGTCACTGAGTGCTTCAAATTCGTGGCCTTACGCCAAAACTGAGCTATGCTTAATAAATTACATCTCTATCGCAAACACTTTCATTCTCTAAAACAGTCTGTTTTTTGGGGTTTTTTGTTTTGTTTTGTTTTCACATTTGCATTTTCCTTTTCCCACACGCACGCATGCGCACTAATAGACACATGCATACCCGACCCCGTACGATATATTTCAGTTTCCGTCTAAGAAAAAACCTCAGAAATATTTCCAGCACAATCTCTTTTTTTCCTGTACCTCAATTTCACCTATATGTACATACACTCAAATGCATTTATATGTCTACGGTTGCGCGGAGGAGCATTATGTCATATTGTAGTACAACACCTTCTCATTCCAACTGATTATTTCTTTACTTTTTTTGCTTTTCCTTTCTTTTCTTTTCTTCTTACAAAGAAAAATAAGATTGAAGTCAACGAATACTGAAAAAAAAATGCATGATGAATTAAAAAAGGTAGGTAATCATTCCAAATAAAAATGTCTGCCTTCTTACAGTTTTCACCTTCCATTTTCGTTTTTTTCTTAAAACACTGAACTCAATGCTACTCTATTTACTATCTTCTTCCCCCACCTCTCTCTCTCTCTCTCTATATATATATATATATATATATCACTTCCGCGAAATAATATAGATGAATTATGAAATGTTAGCTATGTCATAACAATACCCAATAGGAAAACCGTTGTCAAATGCCTGATTTAGGATATATCGGGAAAGGAAGTGATTCATAAATATTGTGTCGGCATGCAGGTGTGAAAGAATGGGTAAGAGACGCCAGAGGAAATTGTAATGTCAGAAAAAATTATTAACAAGAAAACGAAATGGAGGTAAGCAACCACCAAATGATACGTGGATACCTTTTTTATGTGAATCAACAATTATAAGGTTTACAAAAACTTAAACATTATTTTGCTTCACGTGCATTCTATTATTATAAGCTTCATTATTTACAACTTCTCAACAGGTATCTGCTGGTTGTCATGTTTGTCATAGGGGTCAAGTGACAGCAAATATCCTCAGGTTTCCAGAGTATTTTATCATCCATGTGTTGTATATCAATAAACAACAAACACGCATGTATATAAAAATATAAGTTATATTTTTATTAATGACGATGAACCGTGTAGCATAGGGGACAGAGAATTGAGAGAGCGCGCCTCTAATGGGTTGACGGGAGTGTCGTCGTATCTGTTGTGTGTGTCTCTCTCTCTCTACTGCTACTCTGCTACTCTGGTCTGGTGAATCCGTGCGCCGAGGTCTTTTTATAATCTCCAGAACCGGGACTTTTTCTTCCGGTTTTGCCTCGCCCACGCACGCCCACGTAATTCTCAGAGACACCTGTTCTGTTTGCCTCTGTAGTTATTTCCGCGACTGCCGAAAATAAGGTCAAACAAACATCCGTTCCTTTCAACGACCGGAAACACCCCCGCTTGCATCAGCCTTCCTCGGGTGGGGCCAGATTGTTATATTACATTCCGCGCCCTCCCATTTTCCAAAATGTTCACCTAAGAACATTTTAAGCGCAACACCCTCACACTCCTCCCCATGCCACACAAGCCCGACAATTGTATAAAACATGTGCACGCCAAAACAACAAAACATGTGCATGCCGAAACAAAAAAAAACAACAAAAAAAATATATAGGGGAGCCTACATCGGCAACCCAACAATGTTCGTGTCCATCGTGAAAATTGTTCTACCAGCTCGATGTTTCATTGTTCTTTTTTACTTTTTTTTTTTTTTTTAATATCCATTTTCACAGAATTGGGCAAAGTTCTTAAAAATGTTCATTTTCTTTCTCGACTCTGTCCATAAGCGTAGACGCCTCGATGCATAACCACACGATTATAGGCGGTAACCGCGCCCCAGTTTCTAAACTGACATCGAGTAAATGACCCTTGACCAACACCATGCGTGTTTCTGCTCGAGTTTATTGTTACACATGTAACTTCATTTAATTTAATTTAATTTCAAACATACTATGTTTGAACACAGAAAAATGGCCATTATCTGCCGTACATATCATTCATAGTCTGACCGAGAAATGTTCAATAGAAAATGAAGAAAATTACCCTGATTCCAACGTTAATCCGCATGCAATTTACTTGTGGAGGATTAGAGGTTTCATCTATATTAATTTAGTCTAAAACAATGGACCCGTGACTCGTAGTTCCTTAGTTTGTACAATGTTTTCTATTCCTTGAACTACTTCCTCTGGATTCGAAACCAAGCATATCTGATTTGTTGACATCTCTCTGTTTAACGCAGAGACATTTGAGTGTTGAACACCCGTTGACCCCGGAGTACTATTCACAACGGATAACTCCCTTTCCTTTCCCGAAGCACTGTTGCTTCTTTCACACTTAAAAATCCGCTTCCTAGCTATTATTCCAAGGATTATCATAACGCCGACCACGCCAGCAATGACTCCTATCGTCAACTTCTTCGGGAGTTCTTCATATCCTTCACTAAATCTTTCCATATCTATCTGTTCCAAGGTATTTACTAGTTTTCAGAAATTAATATATCTTCAAAAGATATTTCCCAAGTCACATAAATGAAAATTCACAGAGGATGTTGAATTGATGGGAACCTGCACAAAAGCATAATTCACAAACATAGAAATGTAAATCATTTTGTAGTGTACAGTCATTGAAAAGAAATCAAAAAAAAAAAAAGAAAACCTAACACTGCACAAACCAAAGAAAACATTGTTATCAACAAGTTAATCCAATTATCCACTTTAAAGAGTAGAAGAAACTTCCTTTACATGATTTTACATTTCACTTACTCAATAAAAGTAAGATTAATTAAGCAACATACCAGTAAACTCACTTCACATATATGGTAAAATATTAACAAAAAAATAAATCATTAACTCAGATGTTTTATACTTACAGATAGGTGAATATCTCAACTTTATTCCTCCCGTCAACCCCCTATGCGCTCTCCGCTAGGCGTACTACTCTCTGCATGTAGTCCTGCACCCCCTCCGTTCTACCCTTAATGTGTTCGACACCGAACAATCCACATTTCTCAATTCTAGGATCAGATCGGCAAAAGTATGCTGTACCATTTTTTTTTCTAACTAGACTTATAAACACGAGCAGAAAATACACACACTATCAAATCAAAGAGTCACCTACCTTGGCTGATGTCTATAGTCGTGCGGCTGCTATATATTTTCGTCTTCTTTTTTCTTTCTATCTGGTAGTTTTAAGTCCGTTGAATTTTCAATCGTCGCCGTGGCAACCAGCTCGCATCTAACTGTTTTGTTGTCCCAAAATAGCAAGTCACTTAGGCACCAATTTGAAGGTCTGTGACTGAGCCGGTTATATATCGTCAAACAATAAACACACATATATATAAAAATATAAGTTATATTTTTATTAATGACGATGAACCGTGTAGCATAGGGGACAGAGAATTGAGAGAGCGCGCCTCTAATGGGTTGACGGGAGTGTCGTCGTATCTGTTGTGTCTCTCTCTCTCTCTCTACTGCTACTCTGCTACTCTGGTCTGGTGAATCCGTGCGCCGAGGTCTTTTTATAATCTCCAGAACCGGGACTTTTTCTTCCGGTTTTGCCTCGCCCACGCACGCCCACGTAATTCTCAGAGACACCTGTTCTGTTTGCCTCTGTAGTTATTTCCGCTACTGCCGGAAATAAGGTCAAACAAACATCCGTTCCTTTCAACGACCGGAAACACCCCCGCTTGCATCAGCCTTCCTCGGGTGGGGCCAGATTGTTATATTACACATGTAGGATTCGTTATTAAACAGTTTCTGTATTACTTTGTATCTATAATCATTATTGTTTAGTTCATGCGAAAGAGAGCTTAAGAACACATTGAACAGAAGGGGCGACAGAGAGTTTCCTTGAAAGATTCCTCGTCGGATATTCAAACAATTGGAAGTGGAATTAACTTTCAGTGTGATATAATGTGGTTTTCCATAGTTCCATGCTATATTTAAGAACATTTACTCTTACCGAGAAGATTTTGTACATTTTCCAAGTTTCAAGTATCCAAGAGTGTGACGCACTATCAAAGACATTTCGGTAATCTATCCAAGCTGTGCCGAGAATTCTACCTTTTCTCCTAGAATTTTTCATCATTTTATTTATTAGTAGTTGATCTTTGCAATCATATTAATTTCTTCGACATCCCTTTTGTTTCATCAAGAAAATAGTAAGCACAGTTCATAAGGACAAACGCGATCAATTTATATGTGCTGGACAAATATTATTAGTCTACAAATCTTGAGGGTCATATTTTTCACCCGTTTTTGGTGAAAAATATGTAATAGCTTTAGTGATCCATTCTGGAATCTCATTGGGGTTATTAGCTTTGATAAAGTCTGCACAAGAGTTTTATGAATTGAGAATTGTTGATAGAGCCAAAAATTGGGTACCTTATCATTTTCTTGGGATTTCTATTTTGGGGATTTTATTAGAGCTTCCCTCACATTATTCTTGGCTATGTTTTTTCATTCTTGCACAGATATATCTTGAATTCTTTCTCATTCTCGTTTGATCCACTCTGCATTTGGAATTATATTCCTTTCGGTTGCTCTAAATATTCTCCCACCATTTTGGCACTTTTTCAAAGATGTTGGCTTTTTCCTTCCATTTTAATATCGCTTTAAAACCTATGATTATTATTATTATATCAATTTCTTCGGATTTGATACAACCATAAATCAAGAATTTGCTCAAAACCTGAGTTAAAGGAAAGCTTGTTTTTTTAAATTTGAAAGCTTTTGATAATAAGACGTTTTTTTCTGATTGTGTGGGCGATGTTCAGGAGCAAAATCTTTTATAAGATTGTGATAGGTTTTGTGAAATTTTCTTAATGGACATCGTAGTCTGGCATTAATTAAAAATATTAAAATAAAAATCCAGTTACCAGTTTCTTTAAAAGTCCTGTATTAAATATGAGTTTATAAAAAATCCAGTATATAATTTCTTTGTTTTCCTTAGCAATTTTTCACTTCTCCGAAACCATTTGATGGTATATGTTCTTTGTGACAGAAATAGTGTTCGGGACTTGAATTTGTCATTACTATTATTATTATTATTATTATTATTGAAATTTTAACAGTGACCGTTTCAAATTCCAAAAAATAATTTTAAGTGACTCGCTATCAGGTCACAAGACTGAAAGCGTTTCTGCAAGATACATACAGTGTTTGTTTTTTCTTTTCTATTCTTTTTATTTTTTATTTATTTATTTTCTTAGTATTTTTATTCTGGGTGCGATTCCGATGATAACTTGGTGTTTCTAGAGAATTTTTGGAATCGATTGAAGTACTCTAATGATAATTAGCATAACCTTGATAAATATACGAGGTCATATCAAAAAGTATCGGGACTGAGGAGCCAGAGAAAGCAAAGTGAAGCCGCTTGGCGCAGATTAATTCCTGAACTCTACCATGCATGCGCTCTATGTAATAACGTTTTCGTTCACTTCCGTTGTTTATAGAAATACTTGGAAGGAAAGTGTGTAGAGTGTGGTCGTCTCACGATACCAAAAACGTTTCATCAGTGACCATGGGATGTGCAGGCAGTTTTTGAAAGGTCATCATTCCCCAAGTCTTACAAAAACCATCTTCTCCAGATCTTGTCTTTTGTGATTTTTCCCTCTTCCTTGCTTGGAGTGAACTGATTTAAAAAAAAAAAAAAAAAAAAAGAAAGAAATATCTCGCCCCTTGCAAAATTTTCAACTTTCCAAAAATCAAATCTCATTTGATAGGAACATGATTTTCAGACGTTGAGGGAAGCCAAGAGATTTCGACGAGGCAGCTGCTCGCTATCCCCAAAAAGAAGTTCCAGAAATGCTTCCATCAATGGAAAAAATACTGAATAAAGTGTATGGCTTAAGAAGAGGACTACTTCGATAGAGATTAAATGCTGAATTGACATATGTTGCAGTTTTCTTTTTATAGCACCTGTCCGGATACATTTTTATCAGATTTCGTACTCATAATTTTTCATAACCTCATAATTTTCGCTTTCGACCATGTTTTTTTTTTCACGTCCGACATATTGCCCAGATCCTGATTCTTGCAACTTTTTTCTATTTTCAAAAATCAAATCCCACTTGAAAAAGATTTCGGTACATCGAGGAAATCTAAAAGAATGTGGCGAGGCAGCTGCTCGCTACCACCAAAAAAGGAGTTTCACGAATGACTCCATCAATGCTGAACAAATTGTGTGGCTTCAGAAGGGAACTACTTTGTAAGAGATTGAATTCAGTATGTGTTGTAGTTTTCTTTTAATAGCACCAATCACGATATTTCTCACACTATTTACATTTATATAACCCAAAGTGATTCAATCTTTTTAACGTCTTTACTTGCAACATAGGCATCTCTATCGCATGCCAACTTTCTCAATCAACACTCATGATAACATTTTTAATGATTAATGCTATGCCAGCTTTGGTGTGTTCAATAAATATGTCATTATAATAGATCTTTATTATGTTTGTGTCGCACATTGGATGTAATCAATAAATTTCTGTTTTTAAGCTACGATATGAACAAAACTTCTTATAACTGAAGAACTCTTCAGAATTTTCCGGAGATCTACAATCTTGGTTTCAGATTTAATTTTCTTTAAGCGTTCTTTCAAGTTTGGTGGTAGTGTTCTAAATGCACACATTACTGAAGAAGTCATTTGATCCCAATGTTCTCGAAGTGCCGGATGAATGACATGGAAAAGTTCTTTAGCTTTGGCGTTCCTACAAATGGTATCTCAATAAAGATACTGATGGTTTTGCATTCCTAAATGCACTAAACTCCGTTGAAAATATTGAAAAATAACGGCTTCAATGTTACTAGAACCAATCGTGAAGATATATTACCCGATAGGTGTCTCCTCGGACAGCAGGTTAGTCATGGTTGTCATTCTACGACTGCTACAGTTAAAAAAATGAAATGGTTTCAAGAGTTTTTTTATCTTTTCACCCCAAGCAAGGCAAGAACGCCACTGTTGCACAGGAAGTTATCCTGAGAGAAAAGAAAGAGAGATAAAATTTTAAAAAATCCAAACAACAACAAAGTACAGGGGAAATCGGAGAAAGGATAAGAGAAAGATATGAATCGTAGAGATAGAAGATAGTAATTAACGTTGCATTTAAACTTTTGGGGATTGTAGCTACCGGGGAAGCAGGTATGTGGAAGGAAATTCTACAAGCGGGAAGTGCGAGAAAAGGAACTGAGAGAGTAGAAGTGACAGTTACATTTGACTATTTTGACGATAAAAGAGTGGGAACTAGATGCCAATCCAATAACATGAGTAAATTCAAGTGGTCGGAACACCAGAAAAAGAAACTCGTCAGAGCAGAAACCGTGAAAATATTTGTAGAAAAGACAGAGAGAAGCCACATCCCGTCGGTGAGAAAGTGACTGAAGTCGAGCCGCCAAGTCGGGGCCAATTACATTTCAGACCCTCCTTTCAAATTTGTCGAGAATCTCGAGATGAATAGCAGGAGCGCCCGGCCAGATATGGCAACAGTATTCAATGCACGGTCGAATGGTAGGTTTATAAGTGTGCAAGATGAATATTAATATTAGTATTAGTATTATTACTAGTAGTAGTAGTAGTAGTAGTAGTAGTAGTAGTATTGTTGGTTGATCTCCAAGCACAACAGATTTTGCTAGAGATGGAATAAAGTACCAGAAGTTCACAACCCGAGGTGGCACGTTTTCATCATGATATGAGAAAAGGAACATAAGAAAAATAATCATCTTGACCAATCCTAACACTGACCCAAATCTTCTCCACTTAATTTGAAAGATAAGAACTTATGATGCCCAAAGCAACAACAATAATGGGAATGTTTTTAACTCTCTTTCTTTGACCACAATTTCTACACTTCCCATTTTCAACTATCATAGTTTTTCTGTTTTTCTTCCCATTTGTCAAAGGGTTGATAAACTGTAAAAAGTACGAATCAGTTAATCAAACTCCTCTATCAGATTCTCTTTTGTCTCATTCATAATCGATGAGAATGCATGTTCTTGTCTTTATTTCTTTTTTTTTCTTTTTTTTTTTTTTTTTTGTCTACCACTACAATGTATGATTTTCTATTCCATACTTCAGGGTCACATTGGATGTTCCACAAAATTTTGGAATTGTCATTTTCAATGACACCTGGATTTTGTCCATACCCTCTCCAATTCATACTTTCTGCATAACTCCCAATGTATCAAACTTTCAACATTATCATGTCTACTTTTGTCGTCCTTTTTTTTTTTTGCATTCATTGACATTTTTCACCGATTCTCTTTTATCACAACACGACCTGCCCTTATCATTACCAGCTGTATGCTACATTTTACGCCTAACATAATTTTTTCTGAATGTTTGTTGAATAATAATAATTATTATTATTTCATTGTTGAGATGTTATGTCAGTAGCAGCTAGAGGATTTTATTGAGGATCAGCTGACAGCAAGCCTTGTCACTATTCTAGCACTCTCTTCAGTATTCCTCTTGAGACTATTTTCTGAGTGGGTTAGATCCTTTCGTCGATTGCCAGTTTTCTAATACTTGCAGAATGGTTCCAGCTACTCAGATAATGAATCTAATTCTTGCCTTTCAATTCAACAATTTTTCCAGTATTCTTGGAAAGGTCACCTTCAACTACATGTTCCCAACAGATGTGTGGTGGTTGTCACTCTGGATCAAATCACAGAAAGTTTCCTTTCCGGCACTTTCCTCAGTATTCTTCTTCATATTACCGTAGTCTGAGTGGTTTCGTACTTTTTCTCGAACAACCAATTCCTTTAAATCTTTTTACTGGTTCTCCGACTTTTTTTTTTATTAATTTTTATTATTAAAGTTCACATAATACAAGCCAAAAGAGCGATTCAAAAATGATTTGTTAAAATTGTTATGATGAAAAAGGTGTGTGATATGAATAAAAAAAGATGTAAGTGAAGATTAAGAGGATAAGGAGGATAGAAAACGATTGACCCTTAACTAGATGAGGTTAAAATTGTAAAATGATCCACGCGGGAATTTGTCCTGTACCAGATTTCTTCTTACATTTGGAATACGGGGTAAATAAGAGTGACTCCGTGAAAGTAGCGTAATGTATTCTAGCTGTGAAAGCCTGGAATAAGGGAACGAAAAAATGAAGATCATCTGAATTTTGCCATAGAAATAGCGATAGAATACGCTTGCGACTTTTAGTTTATGGAACAGATTCCCAAGAAAATGTTTCCCTGATCAATACGATAACCACTTTAATAGGGACAACAGTTATCTAGCCTACATATCCTCATAATATGCGCTTCTTACTTCTTCTTCTTCTTCTTCTTTTATGTGCCGCGTCCTTTCAGGACGTACTCGATCATGGCCCTCCAAATCTCTTTATCCCTATTGGATCTTATAAGGCTTTCTCCTGTTACCACACTCAAACTCCACTCCGCCAACCACTTGCTCAAGCCCGTCAAGTATGTTACGCGCTGCTTTGCCCTATCTCTTTTTCTCTTTATCTGACCTGTGATTATCAGATTCTCCAAGCCCTTCTTCCTCATTACACGTCCCAGGAACTTCAGCTGTTTTTTCCCGAAGTTAAGTATTAGCTTTCTTTTTCGTTTCCATCTTCTCCAGAACCTCATCCATGTTCACATCCTTGGTCCATGGTATCCACAGTATTCATCTGCAGAACTACATTCGGTTGTTCAAGTCTCTCCTTCATCTTTGAGGAGATTGTCTAGCATTTACTACTATACAACCTTATAAAAAACAAATTCCGTAACCCTTTGAGCGGCTCTTGGGACTTGTATTCAGTAAACAATCATATAAAAAAAAAAGGCTGTAAAGTGAATAATTATTCTTCCCCAACAAGATCGCACAAAGCTGGCCTTCTTCGCAAGCTGCGGAGCTGGACAATTGTTTGACCTTATCCAGTCATTCCTCTCAAATCGCACAATGAAGGTAGTATTGAACGGATATGCCTCCCAATACTACCATACGAACGTGGGTGTTCCTCAAGGCTCTATTCTGGATCCTACGCTTTTCCTGATCTATATTAACGATCTCCCCGATGTAAACAGGGAACAGCCTCTACACCTGTTCAATAGACGTGGGTGGAGTGTGAACCGGGCGATAGTTTAGTCTATCTACTCCAATTGAAAAAAAGGTAAGGCTGGTGAGTTAACTAAGTTTTAAGGGGTAGTGGAGTCAAAATAAAATCAAAGCAAATTATAACTTACTTTTAAGAATATTTCAAAGCTGATCCCAACCCAAACGCACGTGCACTAATGCCAGTAGAAAAAAAAGAATTATTTTATCTTTTTTGGCTGAGGGGTGGTGGAGTCAACTAACAAGACAATGACCAAGCAAAAGACAAACAAGGAATTTAACAGAGGACTTTTTTTAAATAAAAAGGACAAAATTATCCATCCGTCAAAGAAATTTCTTTGAAAAAAGATAAACACTCGTTCAAATAACCATGAAACTTTTAAAATTAGCCACAAAAAATAAAACAAAATAAACTCAAAACAAAATTATAACTTACTTTTAAGAATATTTCAAAGCTGATCCCAACCCAAACGCACGTGCACTAATGCCAGTAGAAAAAAAAAGAATTATTTTATCTTTTTTGGCTGAGGGGTGGTGGCAGAAGATTATATCATCTGCATAGAATACCGAGGACAACGTAGGACCAAGGTGACAGTCTACAAGACTCCTGACTATATTCTCGGAGAGTACGTAGGGGAATATCTTATGCAGTATAGACAATTGGTAAGTGTTACCCCAGAATATGAGATGAGTTAGTGAGGGTTCTAGTTGATGTTAGAGCGTGAAACCTTCACCTCCATTCCCAACAACTTGGAGATAGGCGGGAAGAATTACCCCGTCATTGTGATAGGGAGGGGACCAACTTTTTAGAAGTGTGGCGTGACTAGACCTTTTTACTCAGAGAAGAAAACCTCTAGAGGTGTGCCTAAATCTGACCAAAATCCCCTTTCGAGCTGAAACTACTTGTTCTGCGGCGCTTGTAATAAACATGCCCACAGCTGGCACTGATGGTCAAAAGACCACGTGCGTGTGATAGTAAAATGTGAGCATGAAATTGATTTTTAAAATCCAGGAGTATTTTTCGTCCAGTTAACGGTTATCACTGCCATGATTAAACTGTGGGTGGAGGGGTTCCCCCTTACTGAGACTAGTTTTGTTTAGTTGTGTCAATAATGTTTACATTATGGACATTGGGGGATTATTTTGTTTAGATTTTTAACAACCCAGCCTTCCACAAAAACTGTACCTATGGAATTATGTAGGAATTCTTAGAGTAAATGTATCATTCAAATGTTTTGGTGAAAGAAACAATATAAGATTCACTGGGTCAGTGATTGAGGAATGCTAAATTATCAATAGGACAGGTAAAGATCATTTTCCTCCATGCCCATTATGCTCCTGTGGCGCATTTGTACAGAGTAATATAAATATATGGTAAAAATTGTGTTTAGTATAAAATAGCCTGTTTTATTGACTTCAATTTGAACTTTTATATTTTCATAGGCTCTATCCCTGATACTGAGCACTTTAATCCATAAATATAGCATACCTTAAAACTATATATAGAGGTAGGTAGATAGGTAGGTAATTAGGTAGAAAGAGACAAGAAGAATGGGGAAAACAAGTGGAAGATAGAGAAAAGACTATATGAAATGATGCAATAAGAAAAAGATAAATAGAAGACAAAAAGAAAACTTAAGAGACAAAAATAAAAAACATATGAAGGTGATGCAGGGAGAAAGAGAGAGAGAGAGAGAGAGAGAGAGAGAAGAGGGATGCGCATAAAAATAAAATATAGTCAAGAAAAGTAAAAAAGGAAAGAAAATGATATAAAATTGTGGACAAGAGAGATATACAGAAAGACAAAAAATGAGAGAGAAGAATAAAGATGCAAAGAAAGCAGAATTTTGTATTTTTTGTTTTTTGGGTTTTTGGTTTTTTGGGTTTTCTGTTTTTTGGGGGTTTTTTTAGATTTTTCTTTTTTTTTTTTGTAGACAACTACAAAGAATTTGAAGGGCTTACGGCCACACGATGTTTAAACGTCATAAAAGAAAGAGAAAATAGACAGAAAAAAACAAAAAACGCATAAACAATAGTTTAAGTTTTGTTTAACGGCATATCAACACATTTGTAGGTTATTTAATGCCAAAAAGGTGGGGTTTTAAGGTATTTTTTTAATGTTCGGTTATAGTGAGAAGGTTGATTTAGTCAGATTTTAAAGATTTTTTTTTGTTTTTATTCTTTTTTATTTTAGAAAAGTGAAAATGTTCGAAAAAAGGAAAAAGAGGTAACAAGATAGACACATACAAAAGAAGAAAGAATAAAAAATATCTACAAAGAGGGAGAAGGAAGAAAGACAGAGAAATACAGAATAGGTTCGAGAGCGATAAAAAAAAGAAAAGTGAGCAAAGGGAGGAAAAATGACAGAGAATAGAGATATAGAAACAGAGAACGAGAAAGAGAGAGGGAGAACAAGAAACAGGAAAGCAACATAGAAAGAGAGAGCCGGTCGAAAAAACATAAACAAAGAGAAAAGAGATTGAGAAAGATTAACGTGAAGAGTAAGAGAGAGTAAAAGAGAAACGTAAAGAAAGATTAGAGGAGAAGGAAAAAGAGAGAACAAGTCAGAATAAGAGAAAATGAACAAAAGAACAAGAATAGTAAGAGATATAGAAAGAGAAAAGGTGAAAGTGAAAGAAAAAAAGAGAGAGAGAGAAAAGAATAAGAGATCAATACTGAAGTGATTCGTTTATACAGGAAGCCGCCAAGAGTATAAATAGCTACAGCTATTACCCATGAGGCACTTGAATGCTTACCCCTTCCCGGGAATTTGTAACAATACATAACAGATGTAAAGAGAGAATGATTGAAAACAATAGAGAAAAAAGCGATTCAAAGAGACATAAAGAAAAGAAATAAGAGAGAGAGAGAGAGGGAGAGAGAGAGAGAGAGAGAGAGAGAGGGAGAGAGAGGGAGAGAGAGAGAGCGAGAGAGAGAGATTAGTCTTAACTTGGACTTATCAATAACCTAAAAAGAAGGTAGAGAAAAGGGAAGAATACGAGGAACTTCTCGACCATTTTTATTGACTGCATATTAGATGCAGGTCGCTGAGTCGACCTCTTCCATCAAGTAAGGCTAAAGAAATATGCCAAACAATACGTGCAAACACAAACAGCGAAGCTCTTAACGAAACTGATGCAAAAGTGCGCAGGTGTCAGCAGGAACATATTTTTTCCTCTGCTTTCATATCCAGTTTCCTGAACGCAACTCAAATTTATGTATATCCCAAACTTACACATGAACGAATAAATTTGCTTACAAAATACATCCAGAAATGTGAACACTCATATCTATTTACTATGAAACTAGTAAGACACATGGTTAAATGCCTGTCTAATAAGACTGTGTTGCATGAAATTTGTAAGTTTATTGAGACGAGTAGTTTTCCTTTAAAAGAAATTCATAACACTGGAACTTTAACAGAGCCAGCACACCACACACTAACGTGAGTGGAAATTAAGTAATCCGTTATAAAGTGTTCATTATGGTGCAGTGCGTTGTCGTGCAATGGATATCGGATCGGAAAGAAGAAATCGGAGAGCCGAGTTCGAATTCCAGTTTAATTCGTCGCATTCACTTACGCAAAAATATAATTGAGAAAAGTATTAATCAATCGCTTCTCCCTCAAGCCATCGACTAAATAGTCGGATAGACTGGGTTTTTGCCTTGGTTGGCAACCAGTTTGCTGCAGAAAGTAACCGCAAACTATTGCAGGAAAATCTTCTGCCCAGTCAGTCAAGTCTCTTTCGAGACATGATCACTTAATCGTGTATCACGTATGGCACTTAACTGACTAACTGAATCTGGCATTATATCTACCTTGTTCTTTCGGAACTTGGCTGATCATGGCTTTTTACAGCTTCCTTCTGATTGTTGTTTCAAGTAACTTTTAATACTTTGCTATCCATTTTCCTCCATATTTTTGCCAGCCATTCACACAAA
This sequence comes from Ascarosepion bandense, assembly GCA_037127315.1. NCBI lineage: Eukaryota > Metazoa > Mollusca > Cephalopoda > Sepiida > Sepiidae > Ascarosepion > Ascarosepion bandense. The sequence continues at coordinate 2,508 of JBBBDQ010001273.1, read as the reverse complement.
AACGTTAACTAGGGTACTCCCTTAAATTCTCTAAATGTATCTCCGCGTCCTTGTGGATGATGAATTATTTTCCACCCTACAACCTCTTTCCCACAGACGAAATGTTCTAAGCCTCTCGCTGATCTATCATTGTTTCTATAGAAAGTGTTCAAACGAACTTCATTCCTTAGTTTCACCAGTTCTTACCGTCATAGATAAAACACGCCATGTCACGCACATTGTAGCGAACCACCTTCATTTCCTTCGTTTTTCATTGTTGAGATGTAATTCTTCCCACAAACCGCTGCTTTTGGGAACCGACTCCCAAGATGTTCTTCACCTGTTCAAATTTATGGTTAACCGTTATCTTCCCCATATATCCCTATAAACTCTGCTTCTTACTCTTCAACCGTCTACTTAGAGTGGCTCTTAGTCTTGTGCAGGGTGAATATCATTGTAAAAGAAAACTTCTTTCTTATTATATGTTTCAGAAATTTCAGTTATTTCTTCTTGATTCTTAACAGATGTTTTCTCATAGTTCCTATTGTCCTTCAAAAATCTTTATCGTCCTGTCTCTATTCTGATTTCTTTCTTTTTTTTTTTAAATCATATCACCCCAAGCAAGGCAAAAATGCCACTGATGCGCAGGGGGCTACGTAAGAGTGAAAAGACTGGAAAAGATAAAAACCGAAAACCACATACTAAACAGGAAACAAGGGATGAGTCTCTTCACCTGTTCAATAGACGTGGGTGGAGTGTGAACCGGGTGATAGTTTAGTCTATCTACTCCAATTGAAAAAAAAAATTAAAAAAAGAGTGAAAAGATTGGAAAAGAGAAAAACCGGAAACCACATTCTAAACAGGAAACAAGGGATGAGCCTCTTCACCTATTCAATAGACGTGGGTGGAGTGTGAACCGGGCGATAGTTTAGTTTTATTAACATTTGTGAAAGCCAAAATTTCCTGGTAGTGTAAATGTTCCATGACCATTACAATATCAGTGCTTCATTCATTAATATTCCTGTTATAACTCATCATATGTCTCAACTTTTTTTTTTTTTATAAGCGTTTCACCCCGAGCAAGGCATGTCACTGCCACTACTGTGCAGGGTGCTACGTAGAGTGGAGAAAGGCTGATTAAATATAGGAAATGACAGAGGGTGGGTGATAGACGGGTAAGGATACCGAGAATGAGGGTTGGGTAGATGAGAGTGTTGTGAGAATAGTTGGGAGTTAGTGTGATAGGAGGTGTCTATTGACCCTACATTTAAACACCTGGAGATTGTAACTGTCGGGAAAGCAGACTTGTTGAAGGAAGTTCCACAGGCGGGAAGCGCGAGAAAAGAAGCTGTTGGAGTAGAATTTACGGTTACATCTTATTTGTTTAACTGTAAAAGGGTGGGACCTAGTTACTAATCTAGTATCTCGTGTAAATTCGTGCTTAGGCAGCACCAGTGATCTAAGCTCATCGGAGCAGAAGCCATGAAAGTACTTGTAGAAGAGGCACAGAGAAGCCACATCACGCCGGTGTGAGAGCGGCTGCAGCCGGTCTGCCAAGTCAGTATCAACCACGTTACAGATCCTCCTTTGTATTTTGTCAAGAAGCCCAAGGAGAGCAGCAGGGGCACCCGACCAGATATGGCAGCAATATTCAATACACGGGCGGATGGTAGATTTGAAACTGACTCCAATGGTAATAGACCACTATTAGAACTATCACAATTCTGATGCAGAACTATGAGTTCTTAATTTAAGGCATTTTGCCAAGTTTATTTGTCTTATTGGAGAAGTGGAAGAGGCTTATTTACTCCAAAACATCCCCACCTTTTGAGATCTTTTATTTTTCATAAGTATTTTATTTTATTTATTAGCATTCACCCCCTCCTCTTTCTGGCAAGTTCACCATATACTGAACTTTGTATTTCTATCTTTTTAGGTCAACCAATAGTTTTTTATATTTTTCCTTTTTCTAAAACTCGTATTTGTACATTCAACGAATTCTTGGGGTGTTTGTACATCAAAGACATCATACAGAACTTACATAGGACTGCAAAATAGGAAAAACCTTTCTTCAGTCAATCTTTTTTTTAACTGATTCCAATACCTTTTATGTGCCTATTTTTTTCTTTCACTATATTTTTTTTCCTTCATTTTTTCTTTCCTTCTTCATCTTGTATTTGCAAATACGGCCAAGAAAGATCCAGCTTTGAAAAAAAAAATTCCACTGCTTAATTTCACAAAAAATTTCTTCTAGATTTAGTAATGGGTAGTTATGTGATTATAAACATTTGTTTAACACGGTTGAAAAATCAGCACAAACACTTTTTTCTTTACATATACTGCTTATTTTGAATAATCAATTTTGATTTTTTTTTTTTACACCTATTTTTTCATGTGTCTAATTCTTTGTTGACTTGATCCAGTACTGCAAACAGTACACTATATTTCAGTTTAAATACTGGTGTTAATCATTTTTCAATTTGAAACTTTGCTTTGATTTTGGAACACCAACCTAACTCATCCAACATG
>JBBBDQ010001272.1:1455000-1498841 GCA_037127315.1 Ascarosepion bandense | reverse complement strand
TATAAAATATATATATATATATATATATACACACACACACACACACACACACACACACACTGATGTTTTGCCAAATGCTGTCAGTGAAAATCTGAAAGAAAGGACATTTAAGGCAAGCTGTCTTTGCAATAAAGTGCTCAATATCAGAGATTGACCATTAATAGGATTACTAATACAAATATAAAACTTGTTAACTGATTGAAGTGACAAATTTTATTTTTGTATTAATCTTTATATAAGTGGACATTAAAGTCAACACCCAATGGCAAGTGTCTGTTTCATTCTTAAACACAATCTTCAGGTTGTCACCATAATTACTTTCTGTCACTTTCCAGCATCTAATGTTAGATGCTATTTTGACCACTTCAGTATTTTATTCCAATGTACTTTTGGTGAGGATTTAATTCACGACTCACTTGTTTGGCAATTAATTTTAGATTACCTTCTGAGATTCTCACAATCTTTAATCACTTTTGTGATCATCTGTTTTTGTTTTGTTTTTTGCACTTAAAACACGTATAGTAGTAGCAAATGTCTTTTTGATGGTTTGAACACTATTTCTGGATGTTCTCAGCTACCTGGTCATCTTTTGTTGAGTCATCTTTTTCTTAAAAGTCACAACCTTCATCTTTGTTCCAAAAGAAATTTTAGCTATGATTTTATTTTAAAAAGTCAACAAACTGCTTGAGGCACCTTCCACTCATATTAATGGAATAATTCCTACTTAGAAATTTGCATATTATTATGATTTTATCATCTCAGTTCTTTCATTAGTAGAACAGTTTTGTATGGCCTTTTCTTACTTGCAAGCTGCTTAAAGCAGTGTGTCTTTTGTTTCAGCAAAAATGCAACAATTTATTTCGCAATTCTCAAGGTCCACTGACACTACTCCTAAACAATCTTAACTTCTTAATAAAATAAGTGTGTAACAACAATATATATTATATATATCAAGAACAGTATTAGGGAAAAATGTATGACCAAGTTGAAAAAGTTTTCTTGTGACATGTTTTGTCATCTAGGACTTCATCATAAATTTTGTCCAATGAAGTCCTAAAGGACAAAATACTTTAAAAGAAAACATTTCCACTTTGTTATACATTTTCACCATATATATATATATATATATAAGTGATGAAATATTTCTTTTTATATTTGACTCCCTAAGTTTTTGCACACAACTGCTGTAGTCAAGTATTGAACTTAGGATTAAGCCAATAGATTTTCTTACTTAAACATTATTTTTTTAGTGGATACCCATATTTGTGTAGATGCTCCATCTATTCTAAAAATATATATTTATTTATTTTTGTCTACCGGCCTGAATATTCAAGAAAAATTATTAAGTAAAATATACACTCTCTGGTAGGATTCAAACATGTGACCCCCTTGGCCAGTGAAGCTGTCGTCAGATCTGACATGCTTTAGATCAACTTAACAACGGAATGTGTTATTGACTGAATAAATTTGGATATTCTCTTGGAAATGCAAAACTCTCTCCTGTCCCTGGTGGGGGAAAGAATGGGGGCACTGGTTCAAATTCTGGCAGAGAGTATATATTTTTCTTTAATAAGGTTTCTTAAATATTCAGGCTGGTAAATAAAAATAAATATACTGTTTAATAAATATACTGTTTAATAAATAAACAGAGCATCTACTCAAATATGAGTATCCACTGAAAAAAAATAATGTTTAAGTCATATATATATTTCAATTTGTCATACATCTTTTTTTCAGTTTTTATTGCATCTTTTCTTTCAAATTTATATATATATGTATGTATGTGTGTGTGTGTGTGTGTGTACATACCCACTATTTTATAACCTGGCGAGGGTTGGGCTTTCTCAGCACATCTTACCAAAGATACAACACTTTTATTGAGATTGCAGTGCATGTGATGCCCCTATAACTCTAATGAGTTATGGGATTGGTTTGTTCATAAGTCTTTAGTTAAATAATAAAATAGTTATTTATTTTACACAACAAATATTTATATTTTGACATCATCTTTGCACTTAACCCAGCACTTTTCCAGTAATTGGCTCAAGTCATTTCGCAATTCTTCTAGATTTGTTTTATACGTGTCCTTTCTAGCACATTCCAAAAGTGCTTTATGTGATTGAGCTACACTGACCACAGAGACTGCTTTAATGCAGAATGTTTGACATATTTAGAAAATTCTCAAGCTTGCTCCTATCGAATCTTATTAATATGTAAACCTGAACCCTGGATTTTTTCAAATATCTTTGTTCCAGAAAGAATTAGACTTTAAAAACAAAAAATTAAAAGAAAATGGTCAATTTCATGGTATAGTAAAAAAATATTTAATAAATAAATTAACCCTACCTAAAATAATATAAATATTCAACAACAATATCATTTGCTCACTTTTGTTTATTTGACATTAAATTACATCACGTCTTCTTCTATAATTTAACTAGACTTTTCAGTTAGCCTGATCAGTATTTATGAGTGTTTCTTAAATTTAAACATTTTGAAAAGCTAACATTTTCACTTTTTTTTATAAATACATACTTGCTTTGAAAGAAAATTCCTTACACTTATCATGATAAAGTTTATCAGAGGACTAAATGTGTCAACTAAGATAAATTTTCCTTTTGTCTGTATTCATATTGCCCTTCATACACACATGCGCATATATACTATAGTTACATATTTATAATGGGTGTGTATAAAATTTCTCCATATTCTGCTGAATATATATATATATATATATATATATACACACACATATATATATATATACATGTGTGTGTGTATGTGTTGGTTGATTGATTTGTTTCTTACAGCTTATCAACCTTTGCAGGTTATTTAAAGCTAGGAAGGATTTTTAGATTGTAAACATTTGGAGGGAGATAATGTTTTAGTGATACAAGTCTTACTAATTAACTAGGGGAAGAAGAGGTAGATTCATGCCTTTCCCAAGTGTACTTGCACATAAGTGAATATAACGAACCCAACTGGAATTGGAACTTGGCTTTCTGATTAACAATTCCATGTCGTTATTCCTTACACCACCTGCACATCTAAGCATGCAGCACTTAGTATTCACCAGTAGTCACCCATCTAAAAACTGACCAGGTTTAACACTGCTTAACTTCTGTGATCATACAAGAACTAGTGTTTCAGTGTGATATGGCTGTAAGCCATGTGTTTTTGTTTTTTTTGTGTTTATGGCAGCATTCAACTTGTTATCAAGTAAAGCCATTTTTTGCTTATTTATTATTTTGTGCCAAGAAATGTTACCAGGGATATAATGAATCAGTGTTTGCCTGACACAGACCTAGTATATCTATGAAGGTGACTTGTAAATCCAGTGAGAAATTTACTTATACATTGACAAATGGAACAGGTAAAATTACATGTTATGGGTAACAATTACTCACTGGGTGCTGGCAGCATATGCCAGGCACCAGATATCAGTTTTCAATATAATTTTCTTTGTATTGATCAGAAATTCATGATCTAAATCTCTATTCTCAAGTTTTTTTTACATTGAACATACTTGCAAAAGAAGTCTGAATTGATTAAAGGCAACAGTAAAATCCTATTCAGGAATTTTTGACTCTTCAAAGCAGATCAGGGTTTCTAGACCAAAATCCCCATTTTTTTTTAATTAGAAGTGTGAATATTTTGTTTTAATCTTTTTCTTAAGTCCAAACAATATATGGTTCTATAATTGAGCTAGAAATCATTTATGGTTCAAAATCCACAAATGTCTGCTTAGGTCTCTGTGTTCTGGGTTGTCATGTAAATCACATGTGTGCACACACATACACACATATACACACCTGGCACTGACATCTCATTTTAACAGATATATTTACCAAAATTACACAAAAACATCATCTAATACCAAAGAGTAAATTTATTCAATAAAATCACCATTTGCTTCAACTCTCAACAGCTTCAGAAATTCCTGCAACTCTTCTGGACAGTCGTCTTGTTTAAGTTGGTGAACACTACCATAATCCTTGCCTTCAGTTCATCCTTTGTGTTATAATAAGTTTTGTTAGTCTCTCACTCAAGTGAACCTCCATACATAATAATCAAAGGGAATGTAATCGGAGAAGTTAGGTGGCCACTGCAGCACTGCCTCCTCAAGATACTTGATGTAGATCTCTGTGTGAAGTCTGAAGCCCTGTGGGAAGATTAATGAAGACATAGTATTGCCATTACTAGTGATGACTCCAAACACTGTGATGTTGACTGAATATTTCATCCAACTCTTTCCGAATTCTCTGCACTATTCTCAGATTAACACCAAACACACTGAAATATTCATATTGAAGCTTACAGGGCAAATGCCAGGCAATACAGCATGCTGTTTTCAAATTTGTGGCAGAGTAAATTGAATCATGGTGCACTTTTTCTCTCAGTGCCCAACTGACCCTACTATACTGTGTAGTCAACAAAATTAAAAACAACGCACATGCATGAAATTAAAAACATAAAATGGCCATAATTTACCTACTGCACCCCATTATTATTGTGTGTGTATGTACAGTGGACCCATAAGAACCAACTAAGAAAACTCTGCAGTCAACAAAATCAGAATTAAATAACACATGCATGAACTGAAAAATATAAATTGGGCGCAATTTGCTCATCACAATCTGTACATATACAAAGATATATATATATATATATATATATATTTCAATTGGTAGGAGGATTTGAACAATTAATTAAATCATCGAGCTTGATATTCGACCTCAACAGAATGCAGAAAGCACTGGACGGCCGTTTCGTCCTATATGTGGGATTCTTCAGCAGTGCGCATCCACTACCAGGAATCGAAACCTGACAGTCTTGGTTATTAAGCTGATGTCATACCAACTGTACCATGTTACCTGGTGACAAAGAGGTAAGAAAATTAAGCTCGATGAAGTGTGCTGCTCCTCACGAATTCCGTGGTGGAACTCCTCCAAGTTCCTTTGCCCATAGGATAGTGCCTCCCCAAGCCACGACTTCTCCAACCAAGCCGCTAAATCCATAGCGAGTTACATAGTTGAAGCACAGAGATATAATTCAATTGGTAGGAGGATTTGAACAATTATTAAGTAAATCATCAAGCTTTATATTCGACCTCAACAGAATGCAAAAATTGACACAGTTTTCAGCAATTATCCAATATTTGATGGAATTTTAATTAGCTTAGCATTCTGTTGAGGTTGAATATAAAGCTTGATGATTTACTTTTATATATATGTATATATATATATATAAAGAAAACTCAACACATTTAAATTGATGATAAATTATTAATTTCTATGAGCTAAATTAGCTCATCTCATCAGACCACACTATATTCGTTCCATTTGGTACAAATATTTTCCCTGGAATAAACATTTCTTTAAAATGAAAAGGAAAACAAGTAAAAAGATTTAAAAACAGAGACCTTGGCGTTATCTCAGTTGGGGATCTCTAGACCAGACAAGAAGAGGTCATCATTCTTGGATAGTGACCATAAAGTCATTAAAGTTTTTTTTATATAAAAGGCACAAAGACACAAATCTACGGTGATGGGAAATTTACTGAAGCTGAGACACCATGCCAATAATATTGCTGATTCTTCTTTGGATTTTATCAAGAACCTTTAAATACATAGCTGGAGCACCAGACCATATGTGGCAGCAATAGTTGAAGCACAGAAAAATGATTTCTGGAGATACAGATTAGGCTGGATAATGTAAATGGTGTAAATAATTACAATACCCCATTTCAGAAATATGGACAGATGTTGAAGGTGAATATGGCAATCAAGATGAAGACAACAGGCTGAATAATGTAAATAATGTCTATTTGTTGATTTTATTGTTTTTTAAATTTCTCTTGTGACTATTAACGTTTATTATGGATTGCATGCCTCGGCTTCAGTCATACTTTGCCACTGCTTTAGAATTCTTGTTTACATAGATGTCAGAGACTGCTAGTGTTTGTACTGGTCCAAACTCCAAAATATTGTAACATTAAATTCAATTAGGTAGGTATCTCCACTCATTTTTCTATACCTAAATTTTAATTTTAATTTTAATAATAAATAAGTTATCTTCAAGCTTTAAGATTAACTTTAATTGAAAGTCAAGGGATTAAATTTACTAATTCCAGTAAGCAAAGTACCCTGCTGTATTTTAAACCGAAATTATATTGATCGGAATCAAACATTTTCTAAATTTTAAAAAAAAAATTTTAATTTCAAATTTTTCGTCATTTTTCATCGATTGTAAACAGAAGCCAATTTTCGGTTTAAAAAAATCTTACAAAAATAAAATACACCTTGCTGACACATTGTTTTCTTCAAATTGCCGAATTTAAACTTACTTTAAGTTGACTTGAAACAAGAATTATTTGCTTACTGCTTGAAAATGTTTCAAAAAGCATTCCTCAATTACGGTAGCCTTGTTATCACAGCTGTCAACACTTTATCAGCCCCTTAGGAGCAGCCGACAACTGATGATTTAGTATCCGGCCAAAAGTATGGAAGACGAATTTGGTATAAGTTTTATTCATACAAATCATTTTTTTTTGTTTTTGTTTTTAAACTGTTAAAAGTAAAATTAACAGTTTTCAGCAATTATCCAATATTTGATGGAATTTTAGTTAGTTTAGCTTTGTAGGCTTACGTTTGAAGATATTTTATGAAAAATAAAAATTAAAATAATATAAAACTTTCTTTTAAAAAATATACAATTTAATAACAGAATGAAAATAACGGCAGAGGTAACTCAATAATTTATGAAATGTTATGGTATTTATTAATTTTTATTTTTAATATCTATTTTTCATATTATTTTTAGGTGCCTCTACAAATTGTGAATTTCACAAGTATTTTTTTTAACAAAATTAGAAAATTAGGAATTAAAATGTAAAAGTTGCTTTAAATATTTAAGGAATGACTTGCAAAACAGGCTGTTGAATTTTATAAATGTCTTGAAGAGATTTGAATTAGAATCAAAGTGCGGTTTCTGTCGTTTTCCATCAAAAACACTTGTAAACTTCTAAAATAAATACGACCCCTATGAAAACTTGTTATGACCCCTATGGAATATCGTACTTAAATGAACATATCTATTTACACACAAAATTTCTTTTTAATTATTTTAAAAATATAAGCGGTGAAAAAATGTTAATTTTTTATTTTTTGATAGGCAATATAATCATCAATTCTTAACTAAAAGAATAAAGGACAACAGTTCTTTAAAAGATTTTTAAAATATTTTAAAAACTTTTATGAATTATAATAATATAAAAATAAAAATTATTTTAAAATTTTATTAGTAATCGAAAATGTTTTTTACTTTAATGTCTCTTAATTATTATTATTTATTCCAGCAATTAAAAGCTTATCAAATTAAATTATATCAGAGTTTTATTGCATTTTTTATTTTACTCTTCGGAGCAGATTTTCGGATAGTGCCGAATAATTTTAAATAAAAAAAAAATAGATGATTTATATTCCCCGATGAGTTCTGCGTTTAACTTATAAAAAATAATTTGCAGAAATTTAAATTTATTAAAATTTCATGAATTTACGTGAAGGGGGGAGGTAACAGTTAAAAAAAATCATCAATTTAAAAAAAAAATAATACTTTCAAAAATAATTTTATTCATTTGTGAATGAGTACTGAAAGTTTCATTAAGATCTGACAATTATTTGATTTTTGTGAGAATTTCCAAATTAATGTATTTGTCACCGAAAAAGTGAGTTACGTAAAAAATTACGTAATCGATTGTAAACAGTCGTAAGAATTTCTGCAACGTTAACTCAAATCAAAACAAAATTTTATGCCAAAATTTCGAACATTTTAAATGGGATTAAAATAATTTATAAAATAAATAAAAAATAATTTGATCTTTCCTCTTAATAATATTATAGACATTTTAATAGAAAAAGTTTGTTTTATTAAGTTTTGAACCTTTTTAATTCATACTATGCTGGATTTTTTGTGTGTAATGGACGTACCTACAATTAGGTGTGGTTGTGGTGAATCTTACATCTTTCAATCTTTCTCTTAAATTAACATAATAAGTTACAATATAACAGTTACAGGTACACCTCGGGTTACGTTGTTTCGAATTAATTCGTTCTCAATTATACATCGTTTGTTACGAAAATATATGAAAAAATAAAAATCAAGGTTAAGTCATTTTATTCGACTTTACGCCTGTCCGACACAAATATTGAAATCGTAATATCACTAGAAAAGCGTTAAAAGCACATAAGATCATGTTACTGTGCAATAAATAAATAAGAATAAAAGTATATTAAATCATATTAAAATACGTACATGTACGTAAATCTTAATAATCATCATAAATCCCAGAAAACAAAATATGAAAACAGCTGTGGCTATGTGTTGTAGACTTATCCGTCTTTAAGAGTTGACGTTTTCCACGATTGTTCCAATATTTACTGTTTACCGATGTAAATAAACAAAAATTGATTGTAAGTATTGATAAATTTAACATAAATTAGTTTATTTTCTACTATCGCAAAATAATTTTATTAACTGTATTTGTTATTTAATCTTACAAAACCATTTTATTTTATAATAAATAGTAGAGCAAACCACATTTACAAATAAAGAGTCCGCAATGTACTGCAAAGATCACCAAATTGTAAATATCTACATTCACAGGTATATATATGCATGCATGTATTCATAAATTTAGATTACTTATTTCTGAACTATATAAATAACAAATTCATTTGCTTTTCAGCATAAATAAATTCTTATTGATCACATATTAAAAAATGCATTTATAAATAAAATACAGAACTGAATGGTTATTTGTGGTTTAGCCAAGTGACAAGCACGTTTGGGGGAAAAGTAAATTCGAGTTAAATTTGAACTGTTAAAAGTAAAATTAACAGTTTTCAGCAATTATCCAATATTTGATGGAATTTTAGTTAGTTTGATTTAGGTCACTTGTCCTAGACCGAATTACCGATGTGAGTTGAGGTGTGTGTGTGTGTGTGTGTGTGTGTGCGCGCGCGCGCGCGCACGCGCTTTGGAAAACATCAGTCAGTTAAGTGCCGTATGTGCTACCCGCTTTGGGCGATCATATCTCGAAAGAGACATGACTGACTGGGCAGAAGATTATCTCGCAGTAGGATGTCATTGCTTTCTGTGGTAGATTGGTTGCCAGCCACGGCTATAGAACCCAATCTGTCCTATTATTTAACCTGTAACTGGGGAAAAGAAACAGATTAATACCTTTCCCAAAGGTATTTGCACGTAAGTGAATGCCACGAATTCAACTGGAATTCGAACTCGGCTCCCCGATTTGTCGTTCCGAGTCGGTATCCACTGCACCACAACGCACATCGTACCTTTCTCGAAATATACTCATGTGCTCAGTTTCAACACAGACAATTTTTTAAAGAATGAATTTTTCATGATACGTAAATGAGCAGAGATTTTTATTTCGAGAAACAGGAAGGGTATGTGTTCAAAAGCACTATTCGGGCTTTGCTTAGCCATGAGAATCTTTTTAACCGAGAATTTAAAGTACGTGAAATATATATATTCAAAATTGAAATAGGAGTTGTCCCAACGAGAAAAACTGGTATAGGTAAAAAAAAGTGTGAGAAGCCGTGAACGTTTTGTTTAAAGTGTAGATTTATTATTATTATTAATACACTTACCTTTTGTATAATACATTAAGTTCACATAATAGTATGTGTATCGTGACACGTGTTTCGAGTCCAAAGTTGACACTCTTCAGGTAAATAAATTTGTGACTTTACATATCGAGATCCGTTTGATAAGACAAACTTAAATTGAGTTATTGAATATGATATCATCAATTAGCTAAGCTTCAATTTTAGTTTGTACTCATCCTATAATTAATTACTGCAACTAATCTGAATACTAAAATCTGTTGTTTAGGATTAAAATGATTTAACAGGAATTATTACATTACGATTACAATAAAAAAGAAATGATTACACAAGGAATGATTACATAATGATTATGGCATTGCACAATTGCTAATTAATCATTTTTAATCATTAAATCATTAATCATTTTTATAATTCCTTATTATACAATGAACGATTACAACTAAAGATTTAGTTTAGGTACCTTCACTCATTTTCGATACCCAACTTTAAATTGAATTTTTAAAAACAAAAAGTTTTCTTTAAACTTTTATTTTAGTTTTAATTGAAAGCTAAATGATTAAATTTACTATTTCCAGTAAACAAAATACTCTTGTTTATTTCAAACATGAATTATATTGATTGGAATAAAACATTTTTGAGATTTTTAATTTTTTTCAATTTTCGATCATTTTTGAGCGATCGGTATAATTAAAAACAAAAGTTAATTCTCGGATTTAAAAATCTTACAAAAATAAAATATACATCTGTGACACGTTATTTTTGGAAAATTAACAAATTTAATGTTAAATTAATCTGATTTACATAAGTATTACTTATTTATAGCGTGAAATTTAGAATAAAACTATTTCTTCAACACAGAATGTTGACCTTTCTGACCCTTCCCCATATGATTTGACATGTGTTGACAGCCACACAGATGTGAGATTAGTGTATGGTAACCAGAATTGACAAAATTGTGCCAATTTTTTTTTTTTTTTCCTGTAAAGGGAAGAAACCGTGAAACACATGACCGTTTAATATACACACAAAAATTGTCATTCAAAAAACCTCAAATACACAAACAAAATAAAAATTATATTAAAAATACGAAGTCTCGACGATTTGTATTAAACTTTTCAATTTTCGGTTAGTAAATATAGTATTCATTTAATAACTTAATATTCTAACCCCAACAAATCTTTGTAGTATTTTAAAAATATTTTTGAAACTTTATAAATTATTATAATAAAAAATGAAAATAGTTCTTTTAAAATCTTATTATTAATCGATTTTTTTCAGACTATAATGTCCTTAATATATATTATTTATTAAAGCAATTAAAAACTTATCAAATTAAATGATGTCATAGTTTTATTGCATTTTTTATTTTATTATTGTCAGCAGATTTTCGAAAATAAAAGCTATTTTTTTAATAAATAATAGATGATTAACATTTCCTAATGAGTCCTGCGTTTAACTAATAAAACTAATTTTGCTACAGAATTTAATTTCTTGAAATTTCACGAACTTACGTGAAGGTGGAGGTAATAGATGTAAAAAAAAAAATAACTTTTACCAAGATTTTCTTTAAAACAATGATTTCAAAAATAATTTTATTCATTTGTGAATAAGTCCTGCAAACATCATTAAGATCCGACAATTATTTGATTTTTGTGAAAATTTTCAAATTAATGTGTTTCACACCGAAAAAAAGGAGTTACATAATAATTACATTATCCATTGTAAAATTTTGTAACGATTTGATTAGCCGCTAACAAAAATCAAAACAAGATATTTTACGAAAATTTTCAAACGTGTTAGAAAATATTAAAAATCTTTAAAAAATAATTAAAAATACTTTGATCTTTCCTCTTAATAATAACATACACATTTTGATGGAAAAACTTTGTTTTTATTAAATTTGCAACTTTTTTTCTTCATACTATGCTGTTCTTTTTAGCGATTTAGTGTAGGTCAGTCAGTTAAGTGCCATACGTGATACACGCTTGGGCGATCATGTCTCGAAGGAGACATGACTGACCGGGCAGAAGATTATCCCGCAGTAGGTTGCCATTGCTTTCTGCGGTAGACTTGTTGCCGACCAAGGCTATAGAACCCAATCTGTCCTGTTATTTAACCCATAACTGGAAGGAATAGACGGATTAATACCTTTCCCAAGGGTATTTGCGCGTAAGTGAATGCAATGAATTCGGCTGGAATTCGAACACGGCTCCCTGATTTCTCGTTCCGAGCCGATATCCAATGCACCACAACACACATCCCTAACCGATACTGAGCACTCATCAAACATAAAAATCCTTGTAACTCGGTCATCCGTTTAACCTCCAACCTCAACGTATTACACACCGGGCATCTTGACCTCTCCACTCAAATTTCGCCTGTTCTGATGTGCTAGAGTTTTAGGAATGCGTGACTGCGCTCATCCTTTTGTACGTAAAAAAGGTCATGTGGTGCATTCTTAATCTCACGCGGTTTTGAATAAATATTCAGAGTAATGTATCCGCAAGCTGACAAATCGTCTTCCATCAGGAGAGGGAGAGGCGAGTTTTCTTTCATTGATCTCCTACTCTAGCATAAATGTATTGATTGATTGAAGATGTTTCTTAAACCACAATTGATTCAGTGTGTGTACACAGGGAAAATAAAAAAGAGTAAAGCCAAAGAAGGGTTGTATGCGAAGAATATTTACTCCGGCGAGATGAAAAAGAGAGTTCTTTCAAGATCTATGAAGTAAGGACGGCCAGTCATGTCTGGTACAAAACCAATTCACAAACATAGTCGAGACTCTCCACAACTTAGGATTATCGGAATCATCAGAATTATCAGAAGGTTGAAATGTGGAAGAATAAAATTATTTTGTTTGTTTAAGGTAGAATTTTATTACCAGAATAGAATAACATCAATTGGTAAGAGTTAAATGCTCAGTGAGAAAGTGTAGTAAGGAGTTTAGTGAATCCAGTGCTTGTAGTTGTAGGTAGCAGAATGTGTTCATGCAGAAAGATTAACAGGTTACTAATAAAGTCTGTGTTCCTTTCCCTTTTTTATGGCCGGCGATAAAGCGAAAAGGAAGGTGAAGCAATAAAGGAAATGTTAGTTATCGGACGTTAGTTCTTAGGAGTCAGTTGAAGAATCTTGTTGTTGTTGTCTTCTTCTTTGTTGACTGCGAGAATGGTGAGAAGGAAAAAGTGGTAAAGGAAAATCGCACCCGATAAGGAGATGGAGATCGAATGTGTGACGGAACTTATGTCCGGGTCAGTTGTTTGAAGTTTCTTTTGTCATATATTTGCGTTATCGTCTCTAATTTCTGCTCCAATCTGACTGACTAATTCGACTTTCTTTCTTTTATAACTAAAGATTTTTCACACTGAATTGTTAACTTTTCTCTCAGTTTTTTTCAAAGCGCTTCCTTTCATTGGTTAGAAAATTAATTTAACATCGGATCGCGAAATTTGGTTTCGTCTTTTTCTTTCAGTACGGGATCAATCCTTTTCCTAATCGTCAAAATTTAGATTTCACACGTAATTGTGAATTTTTGTAAAAGTGAAAATAATTTTTCTCGCTCTCCCTTTTTTTTATGTCATATCTATTCAGAGCCTGGGGAATCATGGTTCTCCATAGCTTCTTGCCTTTTGTCGCTTTTGTTTTAGATAGTAAACTTTTGTGATCGTTCCTTTCTGGTTAAATTTCGCAAACGATCGTACATTTCCGGTTAAGTTTCTGTGTATTTGTACATTTCCTGATCAGTTCGTTTGCATACGTAATAATAACTTTGAACATGTCGCAGCTTCTACTTAACAAAAGGGGCGATCTTGACCTCGCATACAAAAATCAGCAGCCAGGAAAAGTTGCTGACGACTGAATCCATATTATCAGTGTCACTGTCGCTGAAATTAGCTTCCCTGGGCTCAGACTTGCTTCGGCAACGTGGCTTGCTTGCAGACTGAGTAATCAGCACTCTTGTTCACCTCTGCGTCCGAGCGGAGAGGGACCCAAGAAGGGCTCCGCCGAAAGGTAGTCTCGCTTGGGTTCATAAATCAAGAGCCCGACCCTGCCTTAAACTGCGTCTACAGGATATTTTTGGCTGAGCCTAAGAACTCGGAATCCCACATAAATAGACTTTATGTCACACCTACCTTAGTGAGAAGGCAACAAATACCCTTCCCTGGGCCCGGAGGGTAGAATCATAGTATAGTATCTGTTCTCAGATACTTCCTGCTCGCCGTCCGCCTGCAGCATGCGCTACTTGGTGAGTAGGTTTGGGAAGTAGCTTTAACAAGCAATGACCAGCGAAGACTAGCTTTGTACTCAGTTACCGTGTAGGCGGTGGTTGGGTAATCATTGACTAGGGGCCTGAACGTACGCGCTCAAGTTCCCCGCATTAAAAACCGACCTTGTGTCGCAACTCGCTCTATTCGGGAAGTAGGGTAAATTCCGGCCAGTTTTGATAAGCAATGACCAGCTAAGTCTAGCTTTGTAGCCAGATACTGCGTAGGCGGGGACTGGGTAATCTTTGACAAGTGGCCTGAGCGTACGCGCTCAGGATCCCCACGTTAAAAACCGACGTTGTGTCACAACTTGTTCCAGTAGTTGAGTAGGGTAAATCCCGACCAGCTAAGACTAGCTTTGTACCCAGTTACCGCGGGTGCTGGGTGATCTTTGACAAATTACTCGAGCGTTCGCGCTCGGGGTCCCCACTTAAAAAAAACGACCTTGTGTCACATCTCACTTCAGTCGGGAAGCATGAATGAATGACCATCCTTTGGCTCGGAGGGTAAGATCATAGTGTAGTATCTGTTCTCAAATATTCACTTTCCGCTCTCCGCTGCCTCCAGTTAGGCGTACGCTTCGTTTGTGATCCCGCTACCACCGATTGATTCCTGGAGCGCATTACGTTTTAGTTACCAGCCGGTTCCGCTTTAGGTTTGCCTCTGTTTCAGTGGTGGAATGGTCTAGTCCGCTTGTTGTCCCTTTACCCGTGGTCAGTCCGGCAAAGGAGACGACGATTGTTCAAGTCCAATTGCTATGGCTTTCGCACGTGCTAGCTCGCAGTGATCCCGTTTAACCGCGGTCGAATCCTGCAAAGGAAGCAAAACACGGTCCACGGCCACCGCTCCCATGCGCTAGCTCGCCCACCTGCCTGGGTATGTACACGTACTAGGCCGCAACCAAACCTGTCCTCCTCGGACTATGTTTAATTGCAGCCGAGACTCGACCTCAACGTACCAGCCTGAGCAGTACAAGTTTTCTGCTGACCGACGACGTTTCCAGCCTGTGCTGTTCATGCCAGACGCCGACGACATTCCAGCCTGAGCCGCTCACGCCAGACACTGACGACGTCCCTGACGACCGATGACGACGTTTCAGCCTGTGTTGTTCCTGCCAGACTTTTCAGTCTGCGCTTTTCATACCAGACGCTGACGACGTTTTCAGTCGACTAGCGACGACGTTCCAGACTAAGCCGTTCACACTAGACACTGACAACGTTCCTGCCGATTTACGACGCCTTTCTAGCCTGTGTCGATCTGTAAAACCGTATTCTGACCTCACTGGACCGATGTTGGCCCTATATGGTTCAGTATTACAGATTAGGCCTGAGTCTGCGTTCCAAATGTCGATTTAATTGTGATTTTTGATCCTGGAGAGCAGTTATCAGATCGTCGAAACCTGAAGCTCCTCGTTAGCCCACCTGCAAGTTCGTTGGGTGAGAATCGGGTTAACAGAAAAATAAATATAACCAAGTCGATTCGATTTGGAAAAGACAAAAGTTTTATATATAAATACACCCAAACAAAAAATCCTTGTTGCAAAAAGTTGAATGTCTCTGATATATGTTTTGTTCATATACAAAACATATGAAACAAAACATATATCAAACAAAACAAAATACTTCAAAATAATTTTTGTAAAGGAGAGATATGGCTTTCGTTTAACCCTTTTTGGTTCGTTCTTAGCGCAACTACTCCAACCGTCGACGTTCCTGTTCTCAGCGGTAGTAATAGTAGCAGTAGCGGTATTTAGATGTTAGCATAAGTAATTTGCTTCTTTGCTCTCAGTATCAGTAACACGCACAGCGGACGTTTTCTTTCAATCTCTGATGTCACTCAACTCGGTTCGACTGTATTCGAAGATAGTCAAAACCCCAACTTCTCTTCTGGCAGACCACTACCAACTCAATCTCCGACCCAAGTGCCTCCTCGGCAGCCCACTACCAACTTCATCAAACAACTTAAAGTCTGCATTTTTTATTGAGAAAAAAAAACAAAAACGGCATCACGTGATCCGGCTGTGACCCATCTCCAGACATTGTTTTACGACATATCCACTTTTATTAATATTACTAAAATCATCATTTCAGGGGTGGTATCGTCTCTGTCACAGATCCTGACAGACGCTGATGACTTTCCAGTCCGTGCCTTTCATACCAGACGCTGATGACGTTCCCGCCTACCGACGACAACTTTCCAGCCTGAGCTGATCCTGCCAACTGCTGCCGACGTTCCAGTCTTTTCCAATTTTCTATTTTTTGCTTATTGATTTTATCACAATAAAATTGACATTGAAACTCAATATTCGCCTCCGTCTCCTCATAGTCTTTGCTGTTTTCACGCATATAAAAGTTTGCGGGGTCGAGGCCCATTCCTATCCTCAGCCTCCGCAACAAACATAAGGTGCCTGTCTCATCTAAAGAGTTAATGGATTTGTCTTTAATGAAATGATGAAAAAAAAAAAAAAGATATTTTTGTTACTTCAAGTGTTATTGTAGTAGACTCTTTTTATATGAAATAGACGTTTCCTTTTTATTTGTTTATTAAACAGTGTGTCAGTCAGTTAAGTGCCATACGTGATACACGCTTGGACGATCATGTCTCCAAAGAAATATGAATGACTGGGAAGAAGGTATACATTTTACAGTTTTTTTTTTGTTTTTGTTTTTTTTACATTTTATTACATTTACATTAATTTATTACAACATTTGTTTAACACTGTTTAATCTCGTAAGTGCTCGAAATATACTTCTTCAGTCTTGCAACATTCCTCGTACTTCTACAGAATCCTGTAACACACAAATATCGATCCGCATCAACGTCAATAAATACTTCCAAGATGAATTCTTAATTCGTCTCCTGTATGGGGAATTTTCTCATAAACTTTATTCTTTACGCACCCCCCTAAAAAAAAAAAATGAAGTCCATTGGTGCTAAGTCGGGTGAACGAAGTGGCCGTTCAGTAATGACACGTCGTCCGATCCAACGCCCTGTCGGGTGTGATCAAGGTAGCCACCTTACTGCTAAAGCATAACAAGGAAGTGCTCATTTTGTTGAAAAAAAAAAACTGTTTGGCGAAATTAGCTCCGGTTCTGAATTATGGCACTACCACATATACAGTATATAAATAATTAAGTAACTGTATCAGTTAGTCAGTTAATTGCCATACGTGATACACGCTTGGGCGATCATGTCTCTTTCGAAACATGACTGACTGGGCAGAAGGTTATCCCGCAGTAGGTAGCCATTATTTTCTGCGGTAGATTGGTTGCCAGCCAATGCTATAAAACCCGTTCTGTCCTGTTATTTAACCCATAACTGGAAGGAAGAGACAAATTAAAACCTTTTCCAAGGGTATTTGAGCGTAAGTGAATGCAAGGAATTCAAATGGAATTCGAACTCGGCTCCCCTATTTCTCGTTTCGGGACGATATCAACAAACATCCTACATTCAAGGTAAATTCCTTGTATTTACTTACGCGCAAATACCTTTCAACACCTTAAATAAACACCTACCTACGTGTTAAAAAATACATTTCTGCGATTGTTAAGCTAGATGTAAGTAAAATCTGTTTCAAATCAGAATAATTAAACTTTGAATCAGCTAATATTCTTCAAATAAAGTTTCAGAAAAGTATATACAATTATTTTTGAAATATTTTTTAATAAAGAGAATTATATAATTTCATTCGTTTTTAAATACGTACTGAAAGTTTTATTACAATCTAACAATTATTGAGTTTTGCAGGAATTTCCAATGTGTTGTCCCCTCAAAAAGATGCTAAATTTGACAAAGAATTGCAGAGTCGGGTTTAAAAGGATAAAGGCAGATGCACCAATATAAACAAGGAAGTGAACTCAGCTGAACTGAGGTAATACGCACACAAAATAACTGAATGGACGTCTGCCGTCCGAGGAGGATAGTAGAAACACTAGCAAGAAGACGGAACGTTAGAAGAAAGACCTGAAACCACATACCTTCGATTCAGTCGGTGTTAATTTGTCGCTCTCCAATAAACAGTTATTTTTACGAGTGGAAAATTTACTTTTGCATTCTTCTTAGACATTACTAACTGAATATTGCATTTGTCGATCAAATATTTCTCAAATGTTGTTGTTGTTGTTGTTGGTGGTGGTTTTACAAATGTTTTCTCCTGTGTACATCTTCCGAGATTTTTTTTTTTTTCATTGTCATCTCGATTCTAATTATTTTGATATCTGTCCAGCAATCTGCTTCTTGAATTCTCTCTACTGTCCTCTGGACTTTTTTTTTTTTTCAGATATTGATATCTAACAACCGATCCTTGCCCACGACTTAAACTTTTAGGTTATTTTTTGTTTTTATTTTGTTTTTTTGTTTGTTTTTTACTGTTATTTCAACTTTTTCTTATTTTGACATCTGTCTATCGAAATTTATTGATTATAATCTCCACCAAATTCTATTTGGTTACCCCTTTGAACTATGATCAAGACGATTTATACTTCTTTCTCTTTGATACCTGCTTATTAACCTTTGTTTTTACCATCTATATCATGCTAATTCTCATCATTTTGACTTCTCTTATTTTGATATTGGTTTATCGATTATTTTTGCATCTGTTTCCTGCAAGCCGGGATCACTACAATTACTACATCTTATTATTTTGATATCCTTTTCTCTCGCTCTTTAAACAATTCTATTTGAATTTTCCTTACAAAGATCACCACTTTTCTATTTTGACTTTCACTTATCCATCTTTACACACATCTATTTATGCATGAATTTCCTTTACAACCATTCTGACATCCTCCTATTGAACTTCATATATGATCTTTGAATTGACTATTTACTGTATTTATTGATTGTTTTTTGGTATATTTCTTTCTATCTTAACTAATATTTTCTTCTTCGTGATTTTTCACTGCAGCTGTTTCTTCCACTTTATATTTTGACATATTTTTATCGATTTGTACACATACTTAGCATGTGATCAACGAGAAAAATGGAAGAAAAAAGATATTTGTATTTATAATCAGAAAGAGACAGTCGAAAGCAAAGAACACAATGAGGAAAGAAAATTTGGCACTTACAGGGGCAAAGGGTAACTGTGTGTAATATACATAACGAGCTTGTGTCGACAGAACAGAGACTAGAATGGATGGAAAAAATTTAAAAAAAAACACTTTACTAAGTACCACAAAGAAGAGGAATTTATGGAGAGCCATTATCACCCACATCCTGGCGGGATACCGCCAATAAAAGAAGTAAATACTTAGTATGAAGATCATTATGCAATTAAAATTTCAGCTAACTCCTTGACAGGCTATGAATCTATTAATGTTCTCTCTCTTTCTCTCTCCATCTCCCTCACTCTCTCGGTACTGGGTATGACGATAAAGTGCATCCGGCACTGACTGACTGGGAGGCTGTGAGGAGCATGGAACCACCTCTTAATTGTTGTTGTTCCCAGGTTCAACCTGGCCCGGAGTGGTAGCACGTGTTAGGGTCTCAGCTAACCCCCCAAACTAGGATCAAAACACTATGAAAGTATAAAAAAAACTTTTATAGGAAAATATACATTTTTTAAAAGAAAATAATACCAAAAATACGTTTTTGAAGGAAAGAATTATTAACATAACATATTTTTAAGGAAAAATGTTATTCCAATAATACATTTTTGAAGAAAAACAATTATTAGCAGCAATACATTTTTGAATACAAAACTAAAAGATATCGTCAGTGTTCTAAAATAAAAAAACTTTCTTCATCAAAATCTGACTAAATCAACCTTCTCACTATAACCGAACATAAAAAAATATCTTAAAACCCCACCTTTTTGGCATTAAATAACCCATAGATTTGATATGCCGTTAAACAAAACTCAAATTCTCTCTCTCTCTCTCTCTCTCTCTCTCTCTCTCTCTCTCTCTCTCTCTCTCTCTCGTGAGTGTGTGAGATTTTGAAAAATGTTTTATTAGATTTTACAACTTGAAACTCTAGTCTCATTCTTTGTATATCGTTTTTGTTTGTTTATGGAAACTTTTCGGCTTTTTCCAAGCCATCCAGGATTTTTTTTTTTTCACATCGTCGAGACGAAATCAGCGATTATTTCTCTTTTAGGTGATGTTTCATACAAGGAAATAAAAAATATAGTTTCATGGAACGAAAATGTATAAAGAGAGTAGTTAAGATAAAATCGCCATATTGCTTAATCAAAAGCCCAGCGAGTGGAGACATTTTCGTAGTAAATGATCCAAGTCTCGGCTGATCCATGTTTTTGTATCGTTTCCTCTGTACACTCTCATGCAATCTTTTTAACAGCTTGAAACTTGAAACTTCTGATTCCCCTCCTTTCAAAGAGAATCCAATGATTCGACCACAAATATATTTATATCAAAGAAACAAATCAACATAGTTTTAATCAAAGATCGAACCCAACGCACCTTTAGGGATTTGACCTTTTTCCATTGCTTTAATGCTGTCTTCGTTTCCGGGTTGTAACTGGAACACCAGTAATTATCTCTGATCTGTGGGAAAAAAAAAAAAAAAAAAAAAAATTAAGTTATTTTTTAAACATTCAAACATTTATTTTTACTTTTTACGATAAAACGAATTTTGTGGACCATGTTTAACCTTTATCACTCTGTATGTGACTTCATTTGCTGTACAAAAAGTTTATCCTGCCACTGAAGGTAACTCTGATCCCTAACCAACAGTGCGTTTAAATTGAATAGTTGTGTTGTCATATCCAACTATGGCAACAGAAAACAACTTTGGTTGAAATTAACAATAAGAGCACTACAATTGAGAGGCATTGAAAATGAATGCAGTGGAAAGTGAAGTAATATTAATAATGCAGCGTGCTAAATGCGGATTTTCCAATTTTCTGTTAAAATATCTTGGTTTGAACTCGAAGACAAAGCCGTCATTTCAAAAATTGCGTAAGTGTTCCGATGACCATATTCCTGGATTGCGTGTTGAATTTTTCTAACATTGTTATCGTTTTGCTTTGTTGCAAGTCGGTCACATCGATTTTGGTCTTCAGGTGACATTTCGCTATATTCGAAATGCGAACATAACATGCACAGTTCTGTTTTACCGAAAGCTTCCGGAAAAATTGCAACTATTTTCTCTCAAAGAAAACAAAACCTCTCTCACATTCTCCGTTCTTCTCCTCACCCCCAGTTCTCCTCAGCTATCGTGAAAGTCTCCAAACATTGCTAGCATAAAAAAAAAAAAAAAAAAAAAACGCCACCGGAAACAATCAATCCAGACACATGTAATTTAAAATCTACTTTAGCATATCGTCGACTCGTAACTCCGAGCGGTACAATATTTAACTACATCCAGTTCGTGTACCGCATTGGAATTATGTTCTTTCTCTCCACTCTTTTTTTCTTTTTTTCTTTCTCTCTCTCTCTCTCTCTCTCTCTCTCTCTCTCTCTTAGATAGAGAGGGGGCGGTAAAAGTTAATTTATCATTATTATTATTATATGTAAAATTAAAAGACATGCTCTCTTAAGTTAGTCATGTTTTGTCCGAAATTGTCAATTTATTCATAGTTAAATAATATTTTCCGGTCACTTAACTGGAAGCCACACTTGAGATGAGATTAATGGTTTAATTTAATAGGAAGTCAGCACGGCGAATTCAGCTATTTATGTTATATACTCAATAACAAACACGGGTGTATATAAAAATATATGACTTGTGTTTTTATTAACGAACGCTGGACCGTGTCGCCTAGTGGTCAGAGAGTTGAGGGAGCGCTTCCAGGGGCTGACGTGGGTGACGACGTGGTGACGGGGGGTTCGACGACGGGAGTGTAATCTCTATTCTTAGCTCGTCTAGCTTCTTCTTCGACTTCTCTGTTTCGACTTCTCTGTTTCGACTTCTGACTTCGACTGTGACTCGACTTCTCTTCTACTGTCGAGGCTGGAGACTCAAAACTGATTCGCAAGACTGTGTTTTTCGCAGTCTTTATATATCTTCCAAAAGCGGAAATTGTTTCTTCCGGTTTTTTCTTGATCACGCGACGCCTACGTAAATTCTCAGAGACCCTGTCTATTTCCGCTCTGCCGGAAATAAGGTCAAACAACCATCCGTTCCTTTCAACGGCCGGAAAACGCCCACGCTTCATCGGCCTTCTTGGGTGCGGCCAGATTATTATATTACATTTATACTTCTGTTAAATTTCTGGTAGATTTGTTAAGGATAAAATTTGTACAGCTGTAGGATTACACACCTTGGCGTTGTATTCAGGAATATAAAAGGGAGTGACAAAAACCCTCGTTTTCATTTTTACTGCCGTAGACTGGTTGCCAGCCAATGCTATAGAACACTATCTTGCTATTTACTGATAGCTGGGGATGGGGAGGAAGAGATGGATTCATACCTTTCCCGATTATAAGTGAATACAATGAACTGAAATTCGAACTCGACTCTTTGATTCCTCAATCCGAGCGGCTATCAATTGCTACGTGCCTATCTGTATACATGTAAATATAATTTTTTTTACCGCCTTTTGCGGCTTACATCATTTTTATTCTTATTTTATATATAAAATACATGTATAAAAATTAATTTATTTGAAAGAGTTTCAACCGCATCCATTACAATATCTAACACCGTTCGCTGCAAACTTGAGACTCCACCCGTTACACAATTATATCAGTTTAAATGGCTGCGTCGAACTTTTGAAGATAGCATTTAAAAAAATACCACCTACTCTGCCATGAACATCTTCATCATCCATAAAGTTTGCTTTCTTTCCTTTTTTTTTTTTTGTTGGGTATGTGGAGGGGTAATGAAAAAGAGATCGATCCGAGACACGAAATAGGTGAACCGAGTTCGAATTCCAGTTGAATTCGTTGCATTCACGTGCGTGCAAATATCCTTCAGAAAGGTATTAATCCGTTTTTCTCCCTCTAGCTATGGGTTAATTAGCAGGACAGATTGGGTTCTACAACCTTAGTCGACAACAAGTCTACTGGAGAAAGTAATGGCAACCTACTGCGGGAAAATCTGCCTGGTTAGCTAGGTCTCAAAAGAGACATGATCGCCCTAGTGTGTATCACGTATGACACTTAACTGAATGAAAAGGAAGCATTGTTTAACTAACTTGTAGTTGAAGTAATTGCATATGCAAACTGTTGGTGTTCAGGCCTTGATAAAAATATCCAGGCTTTCAAAATGCTGATTTTTTTAAAGGTAAAATTGGTATAACACTGTTTTTCCAACCCCAATTCCTTAAACTTGTTTTATGCTAAATAAATTTTTGCGAATACCATGGATGGAAAAAGAGTAAATACAATTTGAAATATTAATAAAATTACCAACAAATTCTGTTTATTAATTTGGATTTTTGTTGAAATTTTTATTTTCTTTGTTTTTTTTTTTTGTTTGTTTGTTTTTTTTTCACGCGCGTGCTGCTTGAGACACCTAGTATATCAACGAAATTAAAAATCGGCTTCTTGCTTTATTTACAGGTTTTGTTTTGCTTCCATAGGTGCAATGAAAAATGTCTTTCTTTGTGGAACTCCCTTCCATTTAATAGCTTTCCTGATAGCTACAATCTCCAAAAGTTTAAATGCAACGTCAATTGTCATCTTCTATCTTCTTGATTCCGATCCTTCTCTTATCCTTTCTTCGACATCACCTGTCTCTTGTTTTCTTTTCTTTCTCTCTTTCTCTTGTTTTCTTTTCTTTCTCTCTTTCTCTTGTTTTCTTCTCTCTATCTCTCTCTCTCTCTCTCTGTAACCCCCTGCGTACCAGTGGCAGTCCTGCTTTGCTTGGGATGAAATGATTATAATTTTTTAAATGACTTCTTTTTTTTTAAAAAAAAGAAAGGTACATACTCAAAAAAGCTTTTTAATTAATTTAAACGGAATATCTTTTAAGTTAAACTTTTTGGTGTTATATGAAATATATTAATCTAAAGTTAAAAAGAAAGAAAAGTAATTTCATGTATATAAATCAGGCTTTAAACATTTTTTCAAAACGTTTCTACGTTCACTAATCACACATTGAACATCCATATTTGACAGAAAATGAAAACAATTATAATTTTAATATCACTTTAAGCTCTAATAAATTTGTTTCAAAGTAAATTAATAATTTTAAGGATTAATGCATCTTGCAAAAATAATTACTCTTTGCTTAAAACAGAGAAAATAACGCTTACTTACACACGGTAGTTTGTGACCAATAAAAAAAAATTATAGGTCAACTCCATGACTTCAGTTATAAGCTTTGTAAAAAGGCACGTTAAATTAAGTACATAGGACCCAAATTACTAGAAACTGTCATAAATTTTCATAAATGAATAAATTCTCTTCAACCATGTATAACCGATAGTTTATGAATATATATTTTATTTTATTAATATAGGTTTTCATAAAATTTAGAATTAATTTTTTTTTTCTGCTGTAATAACAATAATAGAATATTTTATTTCCATATGACATGGTAGATAGAAAAAGTTGAAAATGAAAAAAAATGAGTGAGGGGTAGTGTCTTTAATGCCTTTAAATTTAGGTCATATTAATGTGAAAACATATTTCGTTTAAGAGTAACTTTTAGAAATGCTCGCAAATAAACTAATAAAATAATTTCGTCGTAATTCTGAATTTTTCTTGAATGCTAATGACAACGAGGGTAATAAATTATGCTTGAAAAATATGACAAAAATCTCTTTAAATTTTCTTTTAAGTTTATTATTTTATGTTTATCCTTTAAGTTGCTGAAGTTTTTGGATCTTGAATAGTCAAAGGAAATAATTCAGAATTATTGAATAATTTTCTTTTTGAACTTCGATACAAAAATAATTTTGTATTTCATATTACTATAAACGGTATCACTGAGAGCAATTCAAATATACCCACAAAAATAACGTTTTCAAGAAACAATGTCGGATAAAATTCCTTTAATATATATATATATATATTGTTTATTTGATTTTATTTTGTTTTATCTTTTTCTTTTTTTCTTTTTCTTTTTTAATTTCTTTGCAAATCTATTTTAAAAGGAAAATTAGACTGATTTTTCTCCAGTTTCTAAAAGGATTTTTCTGTTGCTGAGGTGATGTGTTATCCCCCGTGGGGATTTTCATATCGAAATGATCATCCAACATCATTGAATTAATCCTTTTTTAATTTATATTTGCTCTGTAATATTTTATTACATGGAGCTCTCCTGTATCATTTTTTAATATTAAAATAAAATTTTTAATATTAATTAGGATCGGGTTTTTGAAATTTACCTTCCTGCTTTTTTCGCTTGGAATTAAAATGGATTCAGACGAGAACAACTTCCTCGCCAAACACAGTGAACCGACCTTTCTAGCAGTAGATTTACCTATTGATTTAATGTAGTCGTTCCACTTGAGGTCGGCTGAGAAAGTGAAGCCGAGGAGGCGCAGTGTATTGTTTACCGGGAGACTAGCGTGATCCATGCTGATGGGAGTGGGGGTAGAAGAGATTATCTATGGTAGTTAAAGGATAGCAGCTTCGTTTTGGAAGCATTAAAATTTACGAGCCGTTTCTTACTCCAGCCCACCACAGGTTAGAGATCCGTTTCAAGGTCAGCAGCGAGATTTGCTTTGTCAGCCTTGGCAGATTTCTTATTGAGGTGAGAGTAAATGGTGGTGCCGTCAGCGTAAATGCCTATTTGGGATCTGATCACATCAGAGAGATCGTTGATGAAAATAAGAAAAAGCATAGGACCTAGTATACGGAAGTGTGTTTCCACAGGCGGGAAGTGCGAGAAAAGAAGCTACTAGAGGAGAAAGCCTTGGGGGACACCTGCGTTCGTATGATAGGATCTGGGGAGACGCCCGTTATAAACTGAAATAACATCCTCGCTTTTTTTTTTTAGAACTAAAATTCGTAAACGTTCTCCAGATTTGAAAAGAGAAAAATAGCAAAAAAAATATTTCCAGAAAATGTTTCAAATTAATGCGGAAAGAAATCATTTTAAATCCTTGTTTTTTTGTAAACATAAAAAAAAGAAAGATCAGTTATTAAAGAACTAGTGTCGCTAATGTGTAAATCGGTATCAACTTGAAAAGAGCTTTTTGAATCTTTTTATTTACACGTTTATTCTTTTGCAAATTCTCGACTGAATAAATTAGGTAGCTTTTCTCATTTTCGATATCTTAGTTTGTAAAAGTTTTTTTTTAATAAGAAAAGCTTTCTTGAAGCTTTAATTGAAAGCTATATTATTAAATTTGCTA
The DNA here is from genome assembly GCA_037127315.1 of Ascarosepion bandense. NCBI lineage: Eukaryota > Metazoa > Mollusca > Cephalopoda > Sepiida > Sepiidae > Ascarosepion > Ascarosepion bandense. The sequence continues at coordinate 1,472,713 of JBBBDQ010001272.1, read as the reverse complement.
TTTCCAGTATTCCAACTACACTGATGTATTTCAAATAGAAATTAATTGGAATATCAACTTTTTTAGAGTTTTCAAAAGTTATAATTTTTCGTATATTTTGACAGATTATCAAAAATTATTTCTCGGTTTAAAAGTCTTGCAAAAATAAAATATATATCTATGACACATTAATTTTTAAAAATTAGAAAATTTAAAGTTCAATTAATTTTATTTGAAAGAAGTATTACTTGTTTACAGCATGAACTTTAATAAAAGTATTTCTTAATCACGGAGGTCATATACTTCTGATCTGTGAAGTGAGTGATGACAGCCAGATGTGGTGATAGGCTAAGTATCGTTGACCAGAATTGACATAATTGTCCAATTTTTTTTCCTGTAAGGAGAAGAAACTGTGAAACACGTGACCTTTTAATGTAACACACGAAATATCATACTTAAAAAACAACCTTTACATAAAAAAAAAAAAAATCAAGCATTATTTTAAATATCTTTTGGCCGGAAGATATGTTTAAGCTTTTCAATTTTCGATTAGTAAATATAGTTTTCGCTTATTGACTTAATAATCGTACCGCAACAAGGGTTTGAAGTATTTTAAGATATTTTTAAAACTTTATAAATAATTATAATCAAAAAAGAAAAATGAAAACTATTCTTGTAAAAATTCATTATTCATCGAGAAATTATTTTTTCTTTAGACTATAATGTCCGTAATATATATATATATATATATATATATATATATATATATATATATTAAAAGCAATAATAAGCTAATCTAATTAAATAATATCATAGTTTTATTGCATTTTTTGTTTTAAGAATTTAATTCATTTGTGAATAAGTCCTGAAAGTTTCATTAAAATCTGACAAGATTTTTGCAAGAATTTTCAGATTAATGTTTTTCTCCGGGAAAAAAATTGTAATGCTACATTGTCCATAGTAAACTCTGGTAAAAATTTGGTTACCCGCTGACGAAATATAAAATTAAATACAATAAAACAAGATTTTTACCAAAATTTCGAACGTGTTAGAAAAGGTTAAAAATATTTTGTTTCTTTTTAAATAATTAAAATATACTTTGATCTTTCCTCTTAATAATAACATTTTGATGGAAAACCTTTGTTTTTATCAAGTTTGGCATTTTTTTTTCTTCATACTATGCTGTTTCTTTTTTTTTTTTTTTTTTTTTTTTTTTTCAGTGAGGTGCCGAGAATAAATTGTTCGATGAAACCGCTATTAATTCGACTTTTGTGTTTATTTAACGTCGACGCTGTCTGGATTTTCAGTCAACACCTGGGTTTGTTTAAGAACTTAATAAAAATAACTGAATAATCTATTAGTCTGCGTAACGCACCCTTACATAGAGTTTGGATCTTTCAAAGAAAACACTACACTCCCTTCAGCAGATTAACTACTAGTTTTAACAAGTGAAAATGTCAAGGTTTTCCTATTTTAATATTCTGCTGATGGATCTTAATTCTTGAGTTAATAATCATGGTGAGTTATGTGACAATAAAATATCCGTAGAAATTTCCCTATCGCATCGTTAAATATTTGAGGATAATAACTTTAACAAAATATTGCAATAACAATCGTAAATATGAATGGTGATCGTTATTTTTAGTGGGTACTAATGAAAAGATTTGAAATTGAGAACTTAGGTCCTGGCAGGACATAACGGTCATGCAAACTAACTAAAGGCAAACACAATTAATAGCTTTGTACTTACAGTAATTCAAGTTCGTAATTTTCAGATCGGAACTACCCTATTTCTACATTCAGTTTTTGAACTCTGCACAACGGACGGAATTCCAGTCAAAATAAATTCTTAAAGTCTAGGTACCAAAGAGTAAAAATCATCAGAACAATTATCATTAAAATATTTCAAGAAAAGGTACACGAAAACTACATTACGGCCATGAGACTGAGACAGGGAGGCCTGACGCTGGCGTAGTAAGAAACTCCACAGGGTTACAGGGTTGACATATATACCTCATCCAGACAATAAAATCTGCACCAACAGATAACAGATTTTAGAGGGAACTCTCTGAACACGAAGTCCAAGATATTTACTAAGGCTTAGTTTGGCACAAGGCTACATTGATGCCAGTGTTTGCAGAGACCACATCTTAAGCAAACATGTTTCTGCTTATATGGTTTCTCTGAAAGGTATGCATGAAGAGATATTCAGAAGATTGATTCCCAGCTTGAGGTAGCGAGGAAACTATGTACATTCTATTAAGAAAATCTATAAAAAGGCATATTCTTCAATCTGTGCTGAATATAATTGAATACATTCATGAATGAGTGCACTGGCTTGATTGGTACGCCACGCAGTAACGTATGTTATCTCGGCAAAAAAGCTCAGATAAAAGTAATTACAGTAATATCAGTTTAACACAATCTTCTTATCCCCAAATCGTCTTTTATTTGGCTTTGTATCATAATTAAACTAATCAAATAGAACACGTGGAAATTAGAAGTAGTAAGTCTACTTTTTATCAGCTCTAAAGAAAATGTATTCGTTTTTTTTGTTTTTTGTTTTCGTTTTTGTTCGTTTCAATTACGTCGTTGTGATGAGCCTGCAATATAGAATGTACGAAAGAATAAAATAGTGACTGACAGTGACAAGTTTTCATATGTAATCAAATATGGCGGACTTATTTTAGATACCCAGGAGACAGATATATTTGACATTGGAAAAAGGTATTAAACATGTATAAACATGACTGAAATAATAAAAAGAATAATTATAGAAAAAACAGAGAAGAGCAAATGCTGGAAATAAATAAAGAAGAAACAAAACAAATAATGGAAATAATTAAGTAACTTTTCAATGAAGACAAAAAATGAAAGAAAAAACAAGGGTTAACTTCTTCTATTTACCGTGTTCCTTCAGGACGTAGGCGATCATAGTACTCCACAACATCCTCTGTTTTTTTTTGTTTTTTTTTTGCTCCTTATTTTTATTCTGCCAACACAAGCTCGTTAGGTAGGTTATTCGCTGCTTTCCTCTGTCTCTTGCTTTCAATATGTCCCTGTGAGTGTCTTAGTAAATTTTGTCTTTTTGTTATCTTTCCTAATCCCTGTTCTGCCAACTATTTACACAAACTCGTTAAGTAGGTTATGCGCTGCTTACTTATATTCGGCAAAAAGTTTTCTACATCCAGCAGAAAGACTTCTAATCGGAGGATTGGAGGTTTTAAGGAGTGTGGAACCACTTCTTAATTGCTGTTGTTCCCAGGTCCACCCTGTGTCCTGCGTATGACGATAAACTACATCCGGGAGCAAGGCCTTTGTTTGAAAGGTTTTGGAGGGCATAGAACCACCTCTTAATTGCTGTTGTTCCAAGGTCCACCCTGACCAAAGATGATAGCACCTGTTGGGGTCCCCGCTATGGGTAAATAGTGAACCTCCAAACAAAAGCAAAACATCATGAAAGTATAAAAATACTAGTAATACATTTTTATAGAAAAAATAATTGCCAACAATAATTATTTATAGTAACAATACCGACAATACCTATTTCAAGGAAAATCACCAGCAATACATTTTGTTTGTAGTTGAAAGCATATGATTGCTTTCCAAATACTTGGATTTCGGTATTAAATGACCCATACAGGTTGATATGAACTTAAACAAAACCATCCAAACAACCAATATGGAAGAACTATTTCATGACCTTAACCTATAGAATATCCTACAATTTCTTAAAGAAATCAAACTGTATTCCAAAATATAACTTCAACAAAACGACAACATAATGCACACATATCATTTTTAGTAATTATGCCCACACAAACACAAATATGCACAAAACTGAGTATCATCTGCCATGTATTCCATTGTGAAAGCAGAATTGCATATATCGTATTTTTATTACATCAAAGCTGATAAGAAAATTAAATTTCGGTATTAACTGACCCATAAGGAGTTGATATGCCGTTAAACAAACAAACCATATCAAATCCCTGGCAACGTTTGATTTATTTTTCAAATATTGTTTTAACTCTTTCAAAACGTTCCATCTTTTTTGTTTGGGGACACAGTGATACTTTCGTGTTTTCTTTTACAAATTTCACTAGATATATTTTGTCTATATGCAAATTTGTATTGTTAATAAATATACCCCACCTATTCGTTTCGAATTCCGAGTTTAATACAGTTGTTTAGAGCAATAAACGCTTTACAAACGCTTTACTATTGCGGGAAAATGATCTCTACTGTTTATGTTGAGATTAAAATGTGAAATTACCCTACTTTTTTGTCAAAGAACTTCTGCTAACAACCGCTTCATGACTTTGCACTAGCACTATATGAGAAAAGGGCGAAACAGTCTTACTTTTATGTTATTTCCGACGTATCTCGACCCCCTTTGTGGGCCTCGCAGTTTCCAACGATCTTTCAGTTGCTTTGAACATAACACTAAATAGAACAGAGGATACAAAGTTGTTGAATGCATTCAAAAAACGAAGTTTCATCGTTCTACAAGTTTATCTAGATTTTAGAATTAGGGCTTTTATAAAAATTGAAGAACTAACATCCACTTATTTTTTCTTGCTCTTGATAATAGCTTGAAGTATGACTCAAAAAAAAAAAAAGAAGATAAATCCTTACAAAAAAAAAAAAAAAACTGCACTCATGGACTCCTATCCAGATCATAATTTTGAGTTATATGCTATACGGTCGTCAGACGACAAGAATAGGTTTTTCTTTTACGTATTTATGTCTTATTTTCTTTTAACAGGCTTAAGTTTAGTAGGATTGTTCTTTGACGTTTGTTGAGGTAGGCTCATCTTAAAATCACGTCGGGAAGTCACCGAACTGTAGCGACATGTGTGTCTGTATGTCACATCACATCGTGGTCGCCAATTATTGCAGGCACAACTTCTGACTAAAATCAGTGGCTACAATATTTTGGACAAATAAATGACGTTGTGGTGCAGCTAGTATCGACACGAAACGAGAAATCGAAGAGCCGAGTTTGAATTCCGCGTTGCATTCGTTGAATTCACTTACCCGCAAATGCCATTGGGAAAGATATTAATCCTTCTCTACTCCCTCCAGCTATGAGTTAAATAGTAAGACATATTGAATTCTATAGCCTTGGCTGGCAAACAGTCTACCGTAGAAAATAATGGTAGCCTACTGCGAGAAAATCTTCTGCCCAGTCAGTCATGTCTCTTTCGAGACATGATCGCCTAAGCGTGTATCACGTATGGCACTTAACTGACCGAAATGACGAGTGTAAGGAAAATAAATGAATTTCAAGAAGGCGATATTTTAGATTCTTGTTTTTGTATAACTGAGTAGAAAGAGAGAAAATACACTAGTATGCATGCAAGAAAAGGAAAACATTACAAGAATTATGTGGGTAATACAAGTGCGATGAGTGTGAAAGCTCATACCGTAAGGAGAAAGATATCCTGATGCCTGGGAACCAAGTCCTGGTGATGTTGTCACACGCTTTGGCGATCATGTTTCGAAAGTGACATGACTGATCGGGCAGATTTACCCGCAGTAGGTTACCATTACTTTCTGCAGTAGACTGGTTACCAACCAAAGCTATAGAACCCAATCTGTTCTGCTACTTAACCCATAGCCGGTGCGAGAAGAGACGGATTAATACCTTTTCTTCTCCCACCTGCCAGAGAAGGGTCAATTTATGTTCAGTCAGTTGTGCCATACGTGATACACACTCTGGGCGATCATGTCACTTTCGAAACATGACTGACTGGGCAGAAGATTATCCCGCAGTAGGTTGTCATTAGTTTCTGCAGTAGACTGGTTGCCAGCTAAGGCTATAGAACCCAATCTGTTCTGTTATTTGACCCATAACTGGAGAGAGACGGATTAATACCTTTCCTAATGAGTCAGTTAAGTGCCGTACGTGATACACGCTTGGGCGATTATGTCTCGAAAGAGACATGACTGACTGGGCAGAAGATTATCCCGCAGTAGGTTGCCATTGCTTTCTGCCGTAGACTGGTTGCCGACCAAGGCTATAGAACCCAATCTGTCCTGCCATTTAACCCATAACTGGAAGGAAGAAGACGGATTAATACCTTTCCCAAGGGTATTTGTGCGTAAGTGAATACAATGGATTCAACTGTAATTCTGTTTCTCGTTCCGAGCCGATATCCACTGTACCACAACGCACATCCTTTCCTAATACTATGCTCAAATATGTCGTAGAATAGAAATAAAAACGATGAAAAATCAGCTCAATGTTGCGATTAAAAAGCTACAAAAAGAAGATGAAATAAAAAATGTGCCCTTCTATGTGACATGCCCTATTAGAACGTTGATGAGCATGGCGCTCCACAATTTCCTGTCCTTTCTGACTTTTAATAATTTTATTTTATTTTTTTTTTGCAATTTATATTAAACCCTGTTCTATCATATATTTACACGAACTCGTCAGGTAGGTTATGCGCTGTTTCCTCTGCCCTTGCCTTCTGATCTGGTCAGTATCAACTTTTCCAAGCGCTCTTTCCTCATTATGTGCCCTAGAAATTTCAAGTGTCTTTTTCTCATGTTAAATATAAGTGTCTTTTTGTTTCTTTTTTCTCAAAAGCTATTTTGTTAATCAAATTTTCAGATTATGGTATTCTCAACATCCTTCTGTAGAACCATTTTTCTGTTGTCATTTCTTCATGTGTGGAGATTGTCCAACATTCACTGCCATATAGGTTGACCAATACTGCATAACAGTTCAGGATTCGTTTCTTTGTAATGAAAGTTTTCTGAAATAAATGAATAATAATAATAATAATAATAATAATAATAATAATCCTCTATTATAACAAAGACTGTTGTGTGTTTGTGAGTATATATATATCCGTCCTGTCCACATTAATTGTACAAACATTTATTTAGCAACCTCATTATTATTATTGCAAGTGGGCCTGTGCCGTCAAAAATTATGGCAAATATATATTGATGTACCTACTATCTATTATCTTACATTAAGATATAAAAAATACACCCCGCAAGTGCGTGACAGTAGGAATATATATATATATATATATATATATATATATAATCTTTTTACAGTTATGTAGTGTAGCTTTCCGCACATCAGTGGCATTTCCGCCTTGCTCGGAGTGAAATGATTACTATATATATATATGTGTGTGTGTGTGTGTGTGTGTGTGCAATAATAATAATGAGGTCGCTAAATAAATATTTGTACAATTAATATGGACAAGACAGAACGGAAATATCCAAAAATAGTCAAAAGCCACTTAGGTTACAACGTGATTTTAGGGTTAGTATTATTGCTTGATACAGAAAACTTGAAATAAAAATGGAATTGTTTTTCCCATGGCGCGACCTGTAAGCTTGTCATGGCTTGTTTTGTAAGGGAAAGGGATAACGTAAACCAGCATTGGCGCATGGCGTACATAAGGGCCTCGCCGTATATTAAACTTTCTCGCGTTTACTGGTTTTTACTTATGAACGAATTACTTAACCAGTGGCAGTACATTTTTCATAAAGAACATATTCATTAGACAACAAGAAAAAATACAACTTCATGTGCTTAAGATGAGAGGAAACAAAGATTGAATTTGAATAGTAACTGCTGCTGTTTCTGTTGCAGCGCCGCTACACAGAAAAAACAATGAGAGGAAGTGAAGATGAAAAAGATAGGGAGGAGGGCAAGTAAGAGGAGATAATTATGAAGGAGCAAGAGTAAAATAAGTGACCACGTAAGCGACATCGGTGTTGAAATAATCGTTGTCGCTACTTCGGCGAGAGAACAAAAATAAAAAAGAAAGAGAAGTGATATGAAAGAAAAGATGATAAAATAACATCAAAATCAAGGGAAAAAACAGGATTTATTAAGCTGCTGCGTATTCGTATTTACGAATATCGCTCTATGGACTAGATGACTACTTTCTTAAATCCAATGGAATTGTTCGGTTTCGGTGTAGATTTTCCTGTAGTGTAGTTGATTCATATATGAAATTCTTATTTTTTAATTTTTATATGTTCTTTGTAATAATTCTCAAACCGTCATTAAATCGACTCGGAAGAATAGCATCATGATTAAGAAAGGTTAAGTAAAAGTAAAAGTTTGTTACATATCTGACTTTATATTATATTTTATTTTTTCGTACGAGGTAAAAAGATATTAAAAAGGCGGGGAAGAAAGAAAGTAAGATGAGAAATCAAGAAAAGGAAAAAGAAAGAGGGAAAGGAAAGATACAGAAGAAAAAGAAATCATTTTCAAACCAATACACTTTATTGGTTTGAAAATTATTTTTAAAGGATACTCGTATTTGAGTTTGAGTAGATACTCTGTTTGTTATAATCAAACAGTATATCCATCAGCCTGAATACTCAAGAAATCTTGTTCTGAAAATATACATCCTCCAGCAGGATTCGAACCTGCGAATTCTATGGATCTAGAAGCCGTCAATTGATTTGAAATATCGTAACCATTCAAGCACAAAAGATTTTTTAATTAGAATTTAAACCATATAAATACACAAATTCCTGATTTTTTCTAATATTGATAACTGCTCTGGTTCATTTCCTAATGTATAATGTATATATATATATATATATATATATATATATGCGTGTGTGTTTGTATACACACACATACATATACACACATAATGCACTAAGTGTATTTGTATATCCTTTGAGATGTAACCTTTAGTCAGGACCGGATTAAGATCCATAGGGGTCCTATTTTGGTGCCCCCTACATCTGCGAGTTAAGTGTACTAACATGGAGACATTAGCCAAGAGAATGTAAATCATAGACGTGCGAACTGGAAAAAAAATACAAGGAACCGAAGTCATGTATGACTATCAAGAGAGGCAAATTATCCGGTCTAACTCAGAACAATGCTTGGGAATTACATCCAGATTGCAATCATGTCAAATGAAGCGTAACCAGAATTGTACTATTTTGAAGAGGTCATGGATAAATAGGCTCTGAAGTCTATTGATCGTAAAAATTCAAAAAAGTATTAAAAAAAAAGATAAACTTTTTTTTAAAGAGAAGTGGAAATAATTTTCTTTCATTTTCTTTTGAGTGGTCTGGCTAAGATAGATCATAGCATGAGACAATCTGATGATTGAAAATCACTTTTCGCTATGCCACTTTGAAAGTTTAGATAATTACAGAAAGCAGGTTGAGGTTAACTGCTGAGAAGGTGGAAGAAAGAAGAGAGAGAATGAGATTAGCGCCGCCCATATGTAGCAGTAGTATAAGACGTGAAGTGAGTCGAAGTAAAAAAAAGATGCTTGACTTCTCTGACCACTTTCAGAAAGAGATTAGACAACCACAAATTTGGAAAACCTCTTGAGTAAAGATATTTTGAAAATAACGAATTTTAGAAAATTCAACCAACCCAAACCCTAGCCAATCCCCAGACGTAGTACTCCATATAATGTGGAGATTTTAGAAGAGATGAGACAGAAGATACCGAAAAACAGACGTTCGCCGATCTATCCTGACTAAGACCATGTGCTGACCCAGAAAATAAAAAAAGAGAGATCTAAGGAGCAGATTAGAAGATCACAGAACTTACAAATTTAAGTTACTACCAACACGAACTGCAGACTTCGAAGACGACCCCAGACTCATTTGATTTTAAGTGGGTAGGGTTAAAATCGCTGCATGCAGTCATCAGTCAGAGAGTTAAGTGCCATACGTGACACACGTTTGGAAGATCATGTCTCGAAAAAAACATGAATGACTAGGCAGAAGATTTTCCCGCACTAGGTTGCTATTACTTTCTCCGGTAGATTGGTTGCCAACCAAGGATATAGAACCCAATTTGTCTTCCTATTTAACTCATAGCTAGAGGGAGAAGAGACGGGTATTTGGGCGTAAGTGAGTGCAACGAATTCAATTGAAATTCGAACTCAGGTCTCCGATTTCTCGTTCCGAGACCCCCACAGCACACATCCTAATACATATATTAGCCAAAATAGTTGTTGAATTTTTAACCCGAGTTAATTCTTTATTCCAAAGAATATTGTGTGTGTGTGTGTGTGTGTGTGTGTGTGTGTGTGTGTGTGTGTGTGTGTGTGTGTGTGTCCCAGTTGTCGGACTCGTCCTAACTTCAACTTTACTTAATTAGTTCAAAAACACAATGTGGTAGATGTGTAGATGGTCGTAAACAGACAAACGTCATCTAAGTCGAATAGAACCGTGCTACCAACATGGCACCAACGATAAAACGAGCGACGTGTTAACGAGTGAGGAGTCAGCTAGATGATAACCACGGTGACCTGAAAAGAATTGAAGACCAACGCAGGACATAGAACTATATTATTGGTTAGCGCTGACTAGGACAGATATAGGAGTAATATATTTGGTTTCTGATGACCAGATTCGAAATGGTGGGGGTTATAATACCAGCTAAAATAAATTATTGCTGTGGAATAAATAAGAGCCGCAGTAACACAAATAACTAGGTAAGACACCTTAAATAAAATACGCAAAGAACGACTCAGTCGTGGCTCAGTCTACAGACTGAGTCTCGACTGAGAAAGACAGACAAGCTGTCTTTGGGTAGAGTTCGACTCAGATTCAGTTCAGAAGACTAGGTCGGTTTAGTGTCTGATCCAGTATATGAGGGGGCTGGGTAAATTTTAACCCTTTGCTCAAGTGTCCACGCTCGGGTTCCCCACGTATAGCCCGTATCCCGTACCATTTCAAGGGGGAGACAGGGTAAATACCCAGAGTTTCGATTGAACTTGAGCTTGTTGAACTCTCTGTCTTCGGGCGATGACGGACTCAGAGAAGGCTATGACTACGGACAGAGTATCGGGTGAAGAAAAATAGGCACGAACCCGGTCCTGCCTATGCAGTGTACGCACTTGAAAACTGGACGTTAAACTCGACCTTGTGTCACATTCCGCTTCAGTGGGAAGTAAATACTCAGTGTTCCGCGAGAGTTCGCAATTGTCAGTCAAACTCTCTGTCTTTGGGTAGAAAACGAATCCGTCGGGGCTCGGTCTACCAATTGAGACTCGGCTGAGAATAATAGACAAACGTAGTACCCGATCCCGTGTATACGGGGCTGACTAAGTAAATTTTAACCCTTGGCCCGAGTATATCCGATCGAGTTCCTCACGTTAATCTCGATCTTGTGTCACGTGTCGCATCCTGTCTTAGTAGGGTATCTTCGGGATGCTCTGTCTACAAACGGAGACTCAACTGAGAATAATAAACAATGCAAAGTGCCCGATCCCCCAGTTGCAGGGGTGAATAAATTTTAACTTTTGGCCCGTGTGTACGCGTTCGGGTTCTCCACGTTAAACCCGACCCTGTTTCACATCCTGTCTCAGTGGGAAGAATTTGGGTAAATACTCAGAGTTACGTGAGCGTTATGATAGTGTTCGTTAGAGTACCGTGAGAGTCAGTCGAAACCTAAGATGATAACCGCTAATAACGAGTAATAACAATTCTAATGGCGCTACTTTGAAACATTTGTAATGTTCTTTCTCTTCCTCCTTTCTGCCATTAGACTCTTCTTTAGAGCTTCACTACAGTTTCTACGGCAAGTTTTTTTTGTAAGGGGTAGCGTTGCCAGCTCCTCGCTTAAACGGTTTGAATTCAAAGTTATCTTTTTCCTAGACTGATTGCCAATCAAGGCCAGTCTTATTTAATCCATAACTAGGGTAACAAGAGAAAGATTCATACCTTTTCCAAGGGCATTTTTCGGAAGTGAAAGCAACGAACACAACCAGAGTTTGAAATCTTCAAGTAGATTTTACTTTCTATGCCATACATTATAATTAAAATACACAGAGAATCATTAAATATATACCAGCCATATTCTGCCAATAATGCTCTCAATATTTCCTGATCGCTGTGTGAAACCAATAAAATCTACCCGCCACTTTTACTCCTCCAGCTTCTTTTCTCACACTTCCCGCATGTGGAACTCCTTTCCGTATACTTGCTTCCTCGATAGCTACAATGTCCAAGAGTTAAAATGCAATGTCAGTTTCCATATCTTATCTAATTGACACTCCTCCTACCTTGTTCTTCTCTCTTTATGCCCTACTCTCACACAGCTCTCTTACCCATTCTCTGACACCCCTATGACTTGTTCCTCTTTCTCTTCACTCTCATCTTATGCAACCCCCTGCGTACCAGTGACAGTACTGCCTTATTTGGGGTGAAATGATTATAAAAAGAAAATTCTTTTGTTCCACATTTGCAATGCGTAGATCGATTATAACGTACATTTGCAGAATTCGTGTTTACTCAACAAATATTTATTTTCCATAGAAAATGATTAAAACAAAGTGCAGGAGTACCAGCAAAGTCAGTGGGTCGTGATTAAAAAAAAAGAAACTAAAACACAATGGAATCCGGCTGTGATCAGGACCCTCACATAGAAGTGGATGATAAGTAATATTATCTGATTCTGAAGTACCTGATGTTTTATGACTACAAAGACAATAAAATCTGCTAAGTAAGATCTTGAAAGCGGCCATCCGCTAACCAAAAATGAAATGAAATAAATAGATAAATAAATATTTTTTTCGGGAACAAGTACCGCTTAGCAAGAAGTTAAAAATAATTAACAAACAGTTACAATGAGAATTAATTATAGTTCCGATACTTACTGTGATGGAGTACAAGCTGCCATTAATATTTTCAAGCCACTCGTATGCGAGTTGCCACCCGCGTATCGAGATGTAGAGACGGACAGAGGAGTGGTAGAAGACAGTCTTGTTAGTCTCTTGTGTCAAACGTAACAGATGTTGTCCCAACTCTCACTTATCCACCCATACCTCATTCTTTGTAACTTGAATCACCGAATAGACAATCAAATACACTGGAAACAGGATCCCCCTTTCCATTTCTTTTGCTTCTTGTGAACATGCAACGAGACTTTCCCAGTTTTTGTGCACCCTACGCGAACAACAATTGAAGCACAGTGGTGACGGGGTGATTTGTCCACTTGGTGAAAAATTGAGAGAAAGATTTTATAAAAACGTGTCTACATATATTGGATGAGAAATCTTTCTTTTTTTTTTCTATTATTTCATCTCCCACTTCTTCCTCCTCCTCTCTCTCTCTCTCTCTCTCTCTCTCTCTCTCTCTCTCTCTACGACTAATCGCTGAAATAAAAGCAACAATATGACGCTTACTCTGAAAAATTCGAAAGATTATATATTATTGCGGATGCATTCTATTCGGTTAATTTATTTTTATCTAGTTCTTTTCAGTTTTTGGAAGTCTCTCCATATTGGATGATGATTCATTTCTGGTGGAAAAAGCGATACCAGTTTATACGGCTAGATTTCAAATGTCATGACCTTAACAATAATTCAACTCTATCACTACCCACAGAAAGCTTCATTCAAATCCCTATAGATTTTATCTTTCTAAAATCTGTTATGTCCAAGATGCGTCAACATGTCTCTGCAACTTGTTTTTCAATGTAACGACAAAGAGAAAAAGAACAGATACTGTGCTTTAATCTTAGAAATTGACACAAAAAAGAAAAGACATATATAAAGTACTTAAAATGCAAAAATGAACTTGCCTCCTGTCTGAGATATATTTTCATTATATTCATTCTATTCCCCATCCGCACCAGTGTTTAATGTTCAAGATCAGGTAAAAGTTATAATTTTGGATGCTGATTTTTAAATCAGGCTCCTCCTTGTAGAAGTCAAATAACTTAATAGGCAGCACTCCGTGACCAAGCACAAATGGCAGGAACACGTGAAATGGCGGCATTGCATGTAGTAACATATTGCAAAGACAAAAAGGCTCAAGTAAAAAAAAAAAAAAATTCCTCAATTTGAATTCCCTAAAAAACAGAATGTAAGAAAAAACAATTAGCATTGCAGCTGATGTGGCAGCCACAAGCACGGCATTCCAGGAACCAGCACCCGCCAACAAGCATGTCCTGCATGGGATCAAACATGTAACTCGTGCGGAATTCGAGGTTATTTTACAAATGTTTGCCGATCCAGATAAAAAATCTACCCTCTTGAAGTGAGAGACCTTCAAGATGATGAAGTTAACATGGACAATTCCTAGCCATGTCTGGTAAATCTGCACATATCCATCTAAAGGAGGGGGAAGTCCCTAAAGCTAAGCACAGACCTATGCCTGTTCCTTACCACCTTAAAGAACCGGTAAGGCAAGCCCTAATGCAAGACATAGAAAGGGGCATATTAAAACAAGTGCCTGTTGGTGCAACACAATGGTGATTACAACAAAAAAGATGGTCGACCGAGGCGAACCATTGATTGTCAACATCTCAATTCGCAATGCATGCGGGAAACGCACCACGCTGCTTCACCTTTCCAGCTAGCATTGCAGGTGCCACCCAATACCAAGAAAACAGTGTTGGATGCTGTCGATGGGTACCATTCTATTCTATTAGATGAGGTATCCCAACCACTTACAACTTTTATAACAGAAAGGGGAAGGTTTATGTACCTAAGGATGCCTCAAGGCTACTTGGCATCTGGTGATGCATACACCCGCAGATACGATGAGGTTATAAAAGACATTTCTAGATAAGTCAAATTGGTTGATGCTACTTTGCTCTACGACACAAACATCAAAGAGGCATTCTATCAGACCTTTGATTTTTTAATGAGATGCACACAAAATGGGATTATACTTAACAAAAACAAATTTCAATTTTGTAAAGACACAGTTCAGTTTGGGGGACTGCAAATAATGTCGTCAGGAGTATCCCCTTCTGACTCTATGCCATTCTAAATTTCCCTGTTCCTAAAACTATCACGGATGCAAGATCTTGGTTTGGTCTGGTAAACCAACTTGCCTGGGCATATTCCTATTATGCTACCCTTTTGAGAGCTTATAAAAAAAAATTCAAAATTCACCTGGGACCAGACTCTGGAAAAATCTTTCAGTAATCAAAGCAAGTTATTTTTAAGCTAGTAAGGAAAGGTGTCTCAACATTTGACATCAACAGAGTTACCTGCTTAGCTCCTGACTGGATGGTATGGGATTTTTACTTCTTCAAAAGAACAGCACATGTAAAATAGATAGTGCCCCGGTCTATTGTCCTGAAGGCTGGCACCTTGTGTTTTTTTGTAGATTTTGTACGGATGCCGAACAAAGATATTCACCTACAGAAAGCGAAGCAGCAGCTATCAGCTGGGCACTTGAAAAGTGCCAGATGTTTATACTGCGTTGCCCAAACGTTATAGTGGTGACCGAACATGAGTCACTCAAAGGACTTTTTGGTGATAGAAATCTCAACAAAATCCACAAACCACGTCTATTCCGGCTCAATGAGAAAAGCTTGAGATATCGTTTCACCATGCAACACTGCCCCGGAAAATGGCATAGGGCCTATGATGCTATTTCCCGCATTCCTGTCACTACGATACGGAGCCTGCTTGATACATTCCCAATAGAATCCACCCCTACGGACGTCAATGAATCGGATGAGACTTGTGCAGCAATGACATCTACAGCCCTCACATCCATATCTCAATTAGATAGTAACCCTGCCATAACTTCCCCCGACCACATTCGCCATGCGGGTCAGAAGAACACACAATACACCTTATTATACAGGACCATAGACAAAGGTTTTCCAAACAGTTGTCAAGCAACGCCGCCTACAATCCGAGAATATTGGAAAGTTCGTAACCGCCTCAGCAATGACAATGGCCTAATTCTCCTGGACAGGAGAGTAGTTATACCAACTTCCCAACGCAGAAACATACTAAGGTGTTTACATTCGGCTCATCAAGAAGTAGTGGGTATGAAAGCACATGCTAATGAGTCAGTCTACTGGCCTGGAATGAATGCCTCAATTCGAAATTATAGGAATAGTTGCATTACCTGTTCAAGAAATGCCCCAAGTCTACCACGTGAACCAATCCACAGGACACCTTCACCAGAATGGCCTTTCCAACAAATAGTGATGGATTTGTTCTATGTTTGATCTTTCACATATCTTGCGCAGACAGACTCACTGGATGGCTCATTTTGTACCGCATCAAGCCAGGACAAACAGCTGCCTCTAGGTTGATATCCATCTGCAGGGAAGTATTCCAAACATATGGTACACCTGAGGAACTCAGTACTGACGGTGGGCCACCATTTTCAGCTTACTCATTCAAACAGTTCCTAGAAACCTGGGATGTTAAACAAAGGATTTCTTCTGTGGCCTATCCCTAGTCTAATGGGCCAGCAGAGTCAGCAGTCAAAACTGCAAAATGACTCATAAAGGACTGCACAGGAAATCAAGGTCCCTTGGGCAATGATATGGTAGCACGAGCGATCTTGCAGTACAGAAACGCCCCTATCCAAGGCATTGGCTTGTCACCAGCACAACTCCTGCTTCATAGACGTCTTCGGGATTTCATACCATCACACCCACATTTATATCAGCCACACTCTGAGTGGATAGCTGCAGCCCGAAGGCGTGAAAAGGCATAATCTAAACGCAATGCAGGCCTTGTTGACAGGTACAATCGTACTGCACATAACTTATCCCCACTTCGTGAGGGAGACACAGTTTCAATTCAAAATCCAAATAGCAATCGATAGGACATCGGTGGGCGAATAGTAGAAACGCTGCCCAACCGACAATATAGGATTAGAGTTGCAGGATCAGGTAGGATAACCCAGCGGAACCATAGATTTCTGAGGAAACTTTAGGCAGCTGTAGTCAAGACCCCTATCCCAAGTCCTTGGCCTGTGTTCCCTGGAGCGACAGACACAGATATATGTAGGCCACATCGATCTGATGAGAAATCTGGAAATAGCAGCATTACTTTGCGAAGTGACCTGGCATCCCAAAGCCCTACTCAGTCACAGTTATCACGAACTAGGATCCCAAGGGCTCTATCCCATATAATCGACCTAAGGAACTGATTCCACTCCAGCGGCCACTATACTCCCGCAGTGGGGAGAGGAGAGAGATGTAAAAGTCAAATAACTTACCTTTCAACATGGCTGTCTCCTTTTGTCTCCCTGTAGGAAGGTGAACATTCAAGAGTGTGAGACTCACCTTCCTGATGTTTCCAACTAGCGTCCAGTTGGCAGACAAAAATAAACAGGGTTGTAACTGAATACATGTCCCTATGTGGCCCAAAGACAAATGGTGGATATTGTGCTGAATATTTATGGAGATCAGTGTACACACTGAAATTATCAGCCAATCACTGCTTACGAAATAGACTTGCCTGTAACAGAATGGAATCTCCCAGGTTATTATTTAAACCACTTACCAATTTGCCCTGGTGGTTTTTGGTCAGTCAGACCCAACTTCTATTCTAGTTGAGTACTGGCTGGTTCTTCCACAAGATTTTTACACTCCTCAATTGCAAAATGGCAGCAACGATTTCTTCCCGCTTTTTCCATTTCTGCTGGAACAAACTAAGCCTAGTAAATATTATACCTTCAAAGAAACTAAAAGTATGATTTCCCTATTTCAGTTGTTGTTTGGTTCTTTTTCTCTGTTGTTAGTGTTTAATCGACTGTCATCTGAATGTGAATTAACTAAAAAAAAAAAAAATTCAGATTGATTACCAAACTTGTAAACTGGACAAGGCCGAGTAACGTTACCGCTAAATATAGAACATATTTGAATACAGAAATAAATTGCGCGCGTGTGTGGATAAGTCTTTATGCGCACGTATGCGTCTGCCATTTTATTCCCCAATGTATTTGCATCAATATGTTTGCAAGTTCAGTTCATCCCTATATAAAAAGAAAAAAT